>JAJJMB010011819.1:3006311-3077130 GCA_023531105.1 Papaver atlanticum | reverse complement strand
AGCCAGTATTGTAGCGTAAGCATCTTTTACTACATATCAATATGTAGAAGATATACTGACATGTAATATCACTAGTTGTATACTCCATATATTAGTATTCTCATACATGTAATAACATATATCAATGTACTGATTTTACGGGGTCGAAATACCAAAAAAAATGCAACAGAAATAGCAACAAAATGCAAATTAAGAATTACTTATAAGTTAGCGAACTATTTTTGAACATTCCAAAGATATGTTATGTCAATATAGAAGCTGGTTATAATGGAAACTATCAAAATAAAGCTAGTTACATATTTAGATACTTATCAATATGTTCTGTCAGACTACTTTTAGCAATTAGGACTCTTTTTCTGTAAGTTTCCAACTTTTTTATGGTGGAGATGCTGTCAGCAATTTGTACGCTAAATTGACCCTTTCGTTCCGAATCTTCAATTACCCTTGCTCGTCATCCCCAAACTTACCCCCTCATATTTACTTTTCGACTTCATCTTCATAATATGCATCACATATAGTAGGCAGTTAGGTGATTCCCCTTTTTGAGGTGCTTCACACTCATTGACTGTCACTTCCTTTAGTGTTTCTTTTTCATTATGCATCAAGTATTTGTTGATAGGTTTGAACATGAAATCTGCCATGATTTTGGCGTTTGGTTGACATGTTTGCTTCCATTGAAGGGACGAGTTTTAGTGGTTGAATACCATTTTTTCACAGTCATACTCAAGTAGCGTCCAATGAAGGTTGTAATGGCACATTTGTATAAGAATCTTCTGGGTACTTTTATCCATCTCCAAGATTGGTTTGAAAACAGAATTTTCTTCTCATCCTTCGAGTTTATCCGGGTTCTCGACGTTGAACTGAAAAAATGGATGTACTTGAAGAGTCATATCTAATCATTACATATGTTTCTAAATATACGTATGCAGTGTAAGATAAAACACAAACAAGATTTCAAGTACCTATTCCTACATATACTTTAACATCAATATGTAGTGTGGTATAATATCAATATGCACTATAAGATAAAACTTACCCAAGCAGACGGATCAAGATGCAGGACATGTAAGTATTTTCTTTCTGTTCCGTGCTTCGCCTGGTCTTCATGAAACTTCTTGTTGAGCTTGTATTGTCCGTAGTTGAGAAGATCTTGTTCTAAAGGCTTGTCATGCACCAAGTCCTCAACTGTAGCTCCATTGACACAAAGACCACCTTCTCCCACACTCCAAGCAATTGAGCTGGAAATAAACGACGAAAAGGTTAGAATAATCAAAGTAAGAAGCTCCAGATATCAATATGCATTCCTGTGTAACAGAACATATTCATATGTACTAAAGCATAAATATATTCCTTACATGTCAAAAGTACATATGTAGTGTTAGATATCATTATGTACATATCAAAAGTACATATCAGTATGTAGTAGATATGGATATCAATTATTTGATGTCAATATGTATTGCAAATTAAGAACTCACCTATATGGTGCATTATCAAAGTATCTGGAGAGTATAGTTTCTTGGTCATGTTTCAAGTCTTTATAGAATGGCGATTTTTTCAATTTATAGAACGCCTTGCGAAGTGTAAGCTTTTTGTTCTTCCTTGGTCTCAGCATTAGTGGCATTGCTTCCGATGCTTTATCTTTCGGCTTTTTCGGTTCTTTATAAGATGCAGAGAACTTACTTCCACTTTCATAAATGTCATCTTTCTTTTTTGCAAGATGGGCACGAGTAATGGGTCTGGTAGGTGTGCGCTGCTGCTTTGTGGTATGCTTTTTGTACACTGCCACCCTTTTTTGTTTCTGACTTGTGGTAACTGGTTCCTGCATTTTTCACCAAACATAAAAAATATATACTGTAAAAACACAACATAACTACTTAATCAAGAATAAAACTACATTCAGTACATATCATTCATATCATTCACTTGTGATGGAACCTCCAAAACATCTTGTGATGAAACGTCCAAAGTATCTTCATCTATCGATAGGATGGGTTCTTGTTGCTTAGCAGTAACTTCAGGTGCATCTTTCGATCCGTTGTTTTCTTGTTGCTCAGTTGTATCTTGTGGAAATTCTACAGGTTGCAAATCTCTTCCATATAAATTTTCAAATTGTTGTCGTATGTCAATACCAAAAAGACCAAGGTTTTGATCAGTACCACTATATGGGAGGAGGTATGCATACTCTTCGACGTAAACTCTAATGCCGAAGTTTGCAAAGTCTAAATAATCTGCGATAGAGAGCTGTTCGATGTGTTCCAAACTCGACATCTCAGTAAACAAAGGTACATCCATGAGCAGAAAAATTTCCACCGCCGATTCAACGTTATAGTCTTCAGATTTCTAGGACATAACTTCAACTGAAGCCATTGTTTCTTGCATAATTGCAACCAACTCCTTTGCTGCTACCTGCTTAACTTCAAGTGGATCAGTCTGCAAAAAACAAGTGAAACTGTCAACATAAAGCTAATTACATATCAATATGTATTGGTATGTAACAGTACATATTGGTATGTACTGATATGTACTGTTATGCTACTTACAAAGTACTGATATGTACTGGAATATCAATATGTATTGATATGCTACTTACAAAGTGAACGTTAAATGATAATTAGACTAGATACTGATATGCTACTTACTTGTGTGTGTTTTTTTGCTATTTTTCGCTTGTATATTTTCAACTTTTTGCTCCAAATTAGATCTAGCCCAACTTTTAATCTCAGAAATCTGAACCTCAACACCGCGGAACTTCAATACTGGAGGTGTTGTTGAAAAACCAACTTCAGAGGTGGCATTAACATTAGTTTGATCTTTTTCCGAATCTGGCATTTGGACTTCAACTGTTGGGTCAACATTCAAATCTTCAGTGGGGTTGGTTTGCGGAGGTGTAGATCCCAAGTGGACACAATCTTCAGATGGTTTATCTCTGCAAAGGGAAAGCTTTTGAGTATATTTCATGCAACATCAGCACAAGCTTTGAAGTGTCAATCGTTGCGCCGTCTTGCTGTATTGTGTTCACTTCGCTCCATTTATCAGAGACTATACTCCTCAAATCATTGTACTTCGATTCCCAATCCTCTCCCCGATCTGCTGAGTCATCTTCTTCCATTGGAATTCCATTTTCTTCTTCTTTCTCTTCTTCCGATTCATGTGTGTCATCTTCTTCAATGGGATTTCCAGCATCTTATTCCTCTTGAATACTTCTTGAGATACGATTAAGAATTTGTTTTTCATGGTTTGTGTACCCGTCTATGAATTCTTCATGGAACTGTACAATTTTTATGTACTTATCAATATGTATTTTTTGTTTACAAAATATGTACTGCAAAATTTATTTTTAAGTTCAACTAATAATGTATGTTTACCTCATACTCAGAAAGATCAATGTCCTTTAGGAATTCAGTACATATCTTTGTGTGGTTCCATCTAGCAGCTCTTGGCATATACATTCCTTCAGGTTCTGTCACTACATTCTCTGGCTGCACCAAATGGGTATGCTCCACAAACCAAGGCTGTAAGTATTGATATGTAGTGTAAGTATTGTCCATGAAATACTTATATGTAGTGGAAACACGCAAAACAAAAGAGTTTAACGTAAAAGAAAATCTTACCAACAAGTACCCAACACAACTAAGAGTGTCTTCTATGCTTTCCTCGTGTTCATTCAGCTCTCTAAGTAAGAATGCAGTAGGTCAGGCCATGAAATATTCTTTGCTTTTTCAAGATCATCAACGAAACCAATGTATTTTTCAGTCAAAGAGTTTGCATCTTTTGTTGCGAAAAAAAATGAAGTACATCAGGGAAAGTCCGTTTATAGAGAATCTTCACCAACTTTTACATTAATTGGTGTTCTTTTCATGATGTTAATGATTGCGTCTTCAATCATTGGCCTAGTCACCTTTTTACCACTCACCAGTACATCAGGAAAAGTCCTTTTGAAGAATGCAGTTTTACGCCATCTACTTTTAATGTTAGTTTCAAATATTGATATTCCCTATTAGGCATTCTTGGCATCCCATAAGTGATCCCCATTTCTTCTGGTATGGTTGACAGCTCATACTTCTCGCAATTCCTTACAAATTGAAATGTAAGCTTGCCTGGATATCGATCTCTCTTGTAACAGCGTAACATTTTGGTGACTGCTTCTTCATTCTTCAACCAATATTCTAAATCAAAACCTGTGTACCAGAACATTAGGAACAGGTTCCCATACGACGCTTCACTGATGAGCTGTAACTGCAAGACACTCAATTTATGGTTTTCTTTCTTCTTAATCCTCTTCACAATCCCATACATGCCCCTGAAACCGGATCGGTATAAACTCCTTGGTTTTCCAGCTGCTTGCTTACGCTTTTTACTTGCATAATAACAAGTATCTAAAAACATTACATGACCATCACTAAAGTATTGAACATATCAATATATAGTTATAATATCTACTACATATTGAATAGAGAACTTTGTTGTTTAGTGGTAATTACTCGAGCTAAAAATATCAATATGTAGTGATGCTTTTTAATCAATATACCGATTTCTTACACTTATTAACACCTATATATTTCCATCACTAAAAGCAAATTTAAAAACTCAACATACATATGTAGTTATAATATCAATATGTAATTTTGTTGAACATATTGATATGTAGTTATGACATCAATATGTAGTTATAAAATCAAAACCTAGTTTATGGAACATATTGATATGTAGTTACAATATCTAATAAAAACAACTACATGCTGATATGGTACATATTAGATACCACTACATACTGGTATTATAACTACATAACAATATGTTCAATATGTAGTGATGCTTTTTAATCATCATATAGAAAACAACAGCTAAGAAATATACCTTCTTTCAGGGGTACATTTGCTTTCTTCCCCTTTGCTTTCCGTGAAGGAATATCAGCTTTCCCCGCCCTTTTTGCTTTTGGGAAGGAGTAGCAGCTTTCAGGACAATTGCTTTCTTCCGCTTTGGTTTTGGTGAAGGAGTATCAGCTTTTCTCGCCTTTTTTGCTTTTGGTGAAGGAGCTGGTGAAGGAGCTGTTGCTGGTGTTCTTTTTTTGGTTTTTGCTGTTGGTCCATTAGAAGTGTAAGTATTTCATAGTGTCTACATATCTAAATAATAATATACACTACATATCAATAGGAATATACACTACATATCAATATGTATAGTGTCTACATATTGATACTTGACAAAGTAGCACAATGCATCACTACATATTCATAAACAAACAGAACAATGCATATCAATATGAATATGTAACACCATTTACGGGGGTCGAGGGGGCAGCACCCCCTCATTATTACTAACTTGTACAAAACATAAAAGTATTTCCACTGCATCTCTAGATATGTAGTGGTAGATAAACAAGATGTATTGCTTATGTATCAATAAGCACATCTTTAGATATTAACAGTATATCCAAACACTACATATTGGTATGTAGTTGTGTATACCACTATGTACAACTACTGATAGTTTATCTAACATTACATATTGACTGTATATCTAACACTACATATTGATAGGCATAAAAAACAACATCTGGATACATGTTGATAAGTAGTGTAGAAGAACAACATGCTCAATTGTTAGAAATTTTACCTTTTTCTGGTGTTAATGGTGGAGTAACAGCTTTAGTCATACTTCTTGTTCTTGGTGAATTAGCAGCAATTGGTGAATCATTAGCAGTTTTTCTTCTTTTTGATGGTGAAGGACTTTCTTCTGTAATTTCTTCTGTAATTGTTCGTTTAATTTTTCGATTAACCATTTTTTCTTCTTTTTGATGGTGAAAAACAGATCTGGTTTTGGTTTTGATTTTGTTTTTCGATTTGAAAATGATTATTGAGATGAAATTGACCTAGATTTTGATTTAGTTTTCGATCTGGTTTTGGGGATTTTTGTTTTCTCTGAAGAAGATTGAAAAACTAAAGAAGAAGAAGATTGAAAACTGAAAACTGAAGAAAAAAAAGTCGATGAAAACGAGAAGAAACATGCGTTTAATTTCTTTTCTGCGTTTTCTGGCTGTAACACGCGTGTTGTTAGGGTTAGCTTCGTAATTTTACTCTATTTAAATCTTTTTGGACTAGCTATAAAATATTATATCCCGCTGGACCACACATTAACCCGGGTCGGGTTTTTTGGACTAAACAACAAAGTTCTCATTAGGCTTTGCAAGCGGCTTGCGGAGCGAGTGCAAACGGATTGCGGATGAGTTGCAAGCAAATTTCCGCAAGCACGCAAGCGGATTGCGGCTTCTCTTTGCGTGATGTTCCTTCGCGCTTCACTGCCTTCTCGCGGGAGCTTTATGTTGTCTCTCTTCCATAGTCGCTAGTCATCATTCCTATGCTCTTTTGGCTTCTCAATTCATCCAAGCTTTATTTAGTACCTAAAAGCACAAAATTAATTAGTACAATAATTTATTCTTGAAAACAATGAAAATACAGAATTTGGGATAAAATAAAGAATTAAAGCACAAAAGATGAGTTAAATGCCAATAAAAAGATGTAGATATATGCAATATTTTGCACTCATCAACACCTGACTTATATTCCCGAAGAACAGCCTAGTAATATCAATCACCTCACAGTAATATTAATCGTATGGTAGCGAAACAACATATTGTGGAATCAAAAACGATGAGACGAAGATGTTTGTGACTACTTTTTATCTTGCCTATCGGAGATTAAATCTCGAGCAAATCTTAGAGAAGATAGTACTCAATCACGATAGAAAACAGCAAGATCAGAACACGCAACTACAGAGAAAATAGTTGGGTCTGGCTTCACAATCCCAATAAAGTCTTCAAGTCGTTAACCTATAGGGTTTTGGAAAAAACCTAAGGTTAAAGGAGAATCGACTCTAGTCGCAACTAGTATCACACAGAAGGTGTAGGGATTTGGTTTCCCAGTTGCTATAGTTCTCCCTTATATAGTCTTCAAATCAGGGGTTTCAATCAATATTACATTGGTAACAAGGCATTCAATATTCACCGTTAGATGAAAACCAGATTAGACTCAAGCTAATATCTTTCAACCGTTAGATCGAACTTAGCTTGTTACACAAAAATGAAAAGTGACTTCATTTAGATATGAGTAACCTTACCTAAACGTGTACACCTTGTTGGCTCAACAATAGTTAACCGAAGTTAGCCATATGAACACTTTCATATCAACCTTATTCATCTTAACCATAACTAGTTGAAATGACTAAAATGAAACTAGTTCTAGAGTTGTTCAATTGTTTATATTCTCATAGAAGTATACAAGACACAATTGAAGAAAAATCGATTTTGATTCACTCGAATCGATTCATGAACATTATAGCCACGGTTTGCAAAAGATTGCATTCCTTTATATATAAATGTATTAGTTCATGAACAAACCGATTTTAGAACATAACCTACTCAAGTATGCAAACGGGTATGCATACCTAAGTGGCCGGACTAAGTTTGGGTTCACCAGTATGCGAACGGGTACGCATACCTTCCAAACTCAGTTGAAATTTCCGGACATGAACTTTATGCCAGTACGCATACGGGTATGCGTAGTAAGTTCCCGGACTTTCATAAAACCAACCAGTACGCATACGGGTATGCATACCATGGTTCCCGGACTTGGAATAACTTGCAACAGTTAGCATACAAGTACACATACTGTGCTATATCTAATCATGGTTCATAGTTCTAAACTATCATTTCAATCATTGAAACATTCTTAGAAGATGACAATAGCTGTTTCACACAAACTATTAGCTTTAAAGAAATTTTCAAGTGATTGAATGATCAATACGAAACATTCTGAGTCTACATCAAATGACTGTCTCACACAAATCATGTAAGATGTTACCAGGAGATTTTCACATGATCATCTTTTGACTTTCGTTAAGAATATAAGATGAACTTGGTTAAAGCAAAATCTTACCAACACATATTTCGAGAAATATGTAAGCGAGTTAAACTCAGCTCGAAATATCAAATGTGTATAATCGGAGTCTATATAGCTATACGACTTTTGTCTCAAATAGGAGATAGAGTAGATAGACTTTTGAGTTATAGATGAGTTCAACTTTCCACATACCTTTTGTTGATGAAGTTCTAAAAGCTCCCCTTAGTAGTTCTTTGTCTTCAATTGATGAACGCCGTGAAGTCTAATGCTCAACTACACTTTCTATCCTAATCCGAGACTTAGCTATAAGTAGACTAGAAATCAAGACTTATAGTTTTTGCAACTAAACTTGACAAACAAGCTTGAGATAGCAACGCTTGCGAGTTCGACCGAGCAGTGATCTAACATAATCAACCTTGTTCTTAGCACAACAAATTAAAATCTAGAGCACGAGAGATAGTTGATATTGCAAAAATAAAAATAAAAAATAAATAGTGAATTTTAAAACAGAAAATATAGTACATAGTACCAAACTATCATGTGTCAAGAAGAATATCATTCTTGAACGAATTTTGCTTCTTCATTTTTCATGATTCAGGAAGAGGCAAGATTTACCATAATCAAATTATGTTATGGTAGGCATTCATCAAATGCCTATCATGAACGACATGATTCTTTGGTAAACATTCATGATTTTTACCTGTTTTAGTAAATAAACAGTTTTCATCTTCAAGGGACAAGGATGTTGTATTCTTACCTGTATTTGGCATTCTCCTGGCCTTCTTGAAGTTCTTGATTTTGCTAATCTTTTTTCTGAGCTCAGAAATAGTATGTTTAACATTAGTGCGAAGGTTCAAACCCGTATTACTATCAGTTTATGAGATAGTTTCCTTCAGTGTCCATACGGAACTTTGTCTGTCGTGTATGATCCAATTTGAATACAAATGGCATATTGTATGTCGTGTATCTTATATTTTGCACACGGATGATAGTATGCCGCCTAGTGTCCCACTACCAACCACTCCTTCGCATGAAGGAGTGTATGAAAGACTTTAGGATAAAAGTGGGGTAAAAGACCCCTATAGTAGGGCCTAATTTGCTATAAGCAGTATTCACTCCTTGATTTTGAGGCAGTGATACTACCTATAACCCTTTCTCTAAGATCAAGTTTTACTTGTGACTTCCTTGAAAGCTCACATTAACAGGAATCATCAATTGCTACTTGCTGCTAATTTTTTGATATAACCGACCAGAAATTCTAACTATAGCTATAGATATAAACACAAGTCACTTAGTATGCATCCTAACAAATAAGTATTCGATCATATTATATGAACACAATCACACAATTTTAGTATATTGTAAAACATGAACGATAATAGACAGTGAATAACTAGATCAATGCATTAATAAATTAGTATATTCATGACTTCAGGTTACATGCTTAACCAATAAGAAAAATAACTACTTATTAATTTACTAATTTTTTTGAAAAATAGTACAAGGAAAATATTATAAACGTGCCCTTAGTTAATTCGTAGAGAAATCTCCGAAATCATCAAAGAATTCCAATTATGATAAGAAGTGTTTCTTAAATAGTATCCAAGTGTTAGAAGTGCTCACTCCCGTGTCTAAATCTCGCAAAAAAAACCTAAGCTATGGCGAGAAAACTCGTTCAAGAGAAGCCCAAAACTCAACTCCTTCTTTCTCTCTCCCGCGTGCCCAATCAGTCCCAACATCCAATAAAAACCAAATCTAAGTGGGTTTTCCATGTTTTGCTCATAATTGCTTTGCTATATATTGGGATTGAGTAAATCTTGGCTTGTGGGAATCATATTTTAATTTTCTACAAGATGGAGGTAGTGAAATCTCATATACTCCGTCCAGGTAAGCCGAGCAAGTTGTTTTTATTTTTTCCCTCTATTTTTTATCGCATATTCATCACTCCACTTGGTCTTGGGTTATCCCACGCCTACAGTACTTCACTTTTTCACCGCTTTTGGATCTATTTCCATTGATAAAAAGAAAATCAACTAATAAAGACATAAAAGAGAAAACAAGAGTAAGACTGTACAATTTACAAGACATTTAGCAAATATAGGTTTGGATTTGATACTAAAATATAGTAAATTATGCACTTATTAACAATAGAGTGCAATTTTATTTTGCAAGTAAAAAATTATGCGACTAGTAGCAATATGCGGCAAAACATCAGATTTGTACGGTCGGCCTCAATAGGCCCAGGGAACAGTCTTACCAACTGATGCTACTGTCAATCTAGTAGGAAGGCGTGCCATACTGCATGAATAAGTCGGAACGTATAAAACGCAGGGAAACATTTTATTTTATTTTTGCAGTCGTAGATCTAGAAGGCAATAACCATGACCCCCTCGCCGGCTCGGAGACATGTGATTATCTGGCTCAGAAGGCGCTACACGAAGAAAGAAAAAAAGTATCGCCACATGTTAACCTCAAAAGAATACGGAGACACAGACCCACCACCACCAGGTAGATATGGGTTCCATTTCAAATCAGAACCGACAAGCGCAAGACCAGCTCGATATTATCCGGAATCAAAGTCGATATTATCCTCAATGGTTTGCATAGTCTCACCTAGCTAGTCGAGGAGCAATTAGTGGCAATCAAAATGCACTCCGAAGTCATAGCAGCCATTTCTACAGAGTAATCGGAAGAATTCAACAGGAAACATCCACATGCAGTAAAAATAACAAAGGAAGAATGATAGCACCAACAAAGTTCCAGTATGACTAGAATTTAGAAAGGAAAAAACCTACAAAGATCCAACCCCGATGTCATAAGGAGCAACGCATCTGAGATGCTGAGTACGAACGTAGTTCCGACGAAAAATGACCGTGCAAAGGGATTTTCATCGCGATAACTTGCATTAGAAAACAAAACTATGTTTCCTAGATTCTCGATATCAACTCTGATCGCGCTATCTCATTTAAATGTAAGAATCCGAAGAAAAAAAACGCTAGGTTACCAAAGATAATTCAAATGCCGAAATCCAAGGACCACCACAATAACATAAGCACACGAGGTAAAGACAATTTCCATATGGACAAGATAATCAATAATAGCCAAATGCTCGGATATATAACCAGCGGTACCTGCAAAAACAACTAGATACCACTACATCACGCATCTGCGAGACAACAATTGCAGCAAACAATCTGGCAAGCACATAAATCCACATAAGCATACAAGGACCGGAACCATCCAATGAACCAAGAGTGAAAAATATAATGGCCAATAAGTTTTGACTTGAAAACCAATCATTATGTTGACTTTTTCTGATAATCCTCTTATGTATCATGTTCTCATGTTGTTAAATTAAAAAGTAGAGATGCTCATATCAATAGAGATTATCATTTTAGTTGAGCATTAGTCTGTCACGATAAACATTCACGTTGCAAAGAATCATTTCAGTTGAGCATATCTTGCCGCAACAAACCTTCATGCTGCGACTGGATATATATCTTTGCAGTTAAGCTTTAGTTCGTCGCAACAAACCTTCATGTCGCGGAAGAAATATTATCATGGTTTTGAGTGACAAATCTTCTTTTGTCATGGAAATACAAATTGAGAAGTGGGAATTGAACAAATTCCCTCACTTTAGTGGGCTTTGCACAATTACACATCATGGGTATTTTTTTTAAGTTGATCGGCTTCTAGAAGAGGGATATAATTTTTTCAATTCCTTTAATACCCTCTCCTATATCTTCAATCTCATGAAAATTATACACAAATCTCAATTTTTTCTCTTTACGTTTACCTTATTCAACAAGATTCGTCAAGAGATTTTTTATTGAGATTTTTCAGTGATTTGAAGTTGTTTATCTTCATCTTCATCTTCTTCTTCTTCTTCTTCGTTTGAGCTTTTGGTGCCACCTGATGGTTTGTCCAAATCCATAACAAACTGATCAAAACTTTCAGACATTTAGAAGTTTGTCAATTGATTTTTGAAATTAAGAACAAATAGATTAAGACTAATTTGTTGATAACGTAGAATTCACCATCGTTATCAATGGATCTAAATTTGTTAGAAAACTTTTTTGATTTCTTTTGATTTTAGAATTGATTTATATTCGGGTTTCAATTTTCTAAATTTTTTATTTTGAAAATATGTGTGTTGGATTGATAAAGGTAGACCTAAATTGTTGATTGGTTTTGGTTCAAATTGAAGTTCGTCATGAATGGAGTTGATGATTGATAAATTAGTTACTGAAGCTCATTGAAAAAGAAGAAGAAGAAGAAGGAGAAAAAGAAGACAGAAAAAACTTATGAAGATAATAAGTTTGCTCGTTGACTCAACCTCTGGAGCCAACTTGCTGAAGTTACCACCATCTCTGGAACCAAATCATTCCAGTTGACTCCGCCTGTAGAACCAACTTAAGCAATTTGAATCCACTTATGGAGACAACTTATGCTAGTTGACTTCATCTGTGGAACTTAAACAAACGCTCCATTTTCGGTATGTATATCTTCTTTGCAACTGCCCTCTAATCTTAACAGTCCTTACCAACTATGTAAAGAAAAGGGGTTATGATTTTCAACATGAATGCACTCGTAGGTAACCGTCCACCTAAATAGGGACGCGTCAGGATAAACAACAGACTTGAATATTAATTGACATTTACCATGCCCAAACCGAATAGATATTGAGTGACATTTACAAATATATTGTTTTATTATTGAAAGAGAAGAATTTGACCGATAAAGAAGATTTACAAGATTACGAAACATACGAACAGAGGAAATTGTTTTTTACAAGAAAATAGAGTTTCACTCTGTAACCGAAAGAAAAAACTTAGTGTGGAACGGATTGCCTGCTGTCTTTGTCCGAGAGTAATAAAGATCGCACTTCGAAACCCAATCCTCACCAGTTCTAAAAGCATAATCCTTCTCAATAGTATGCCTATTACGTTCTTTCCAAAGGACTCAGCCGTCGGGATTGTGAACACAGATGTAACGATGATAGCATCGTGTTCACAATCAATGTTCGTAGCATTGATAAAATCCATTATAATAATTAAGACACATACAAAACAGCATATAATGATGATATTGGAAACTCTGAGCTTTGGGCTCGTCCTTGTTTCGCATCATAGATGCGTCTATGATGACTAATCCGATGCATAATGTGGGTATACAAAAACTATAAGTGCGGAATGTAAATGAGACAATGATTTACGTGGTTCAGCACTAAGGCCTACATCCATGGGGGGTTCAGTTTTTCACTATGTATCATATAAGGTTACATAAGATAGTCTATAATGACTCTGAGTAGGAAACGATGATAGGGGAATGTAGATAAAACTCATACTTACTCTTACACTTTTTCTCCCCTTAACTATATAGTTCTCTCTCAATCAATTTGGTCGACCTCCTCTCTCTTGGTGGAGTTGGATATTTATAGGCTCCTTGTATGGGGGGGCCCCTCTTCTCTGAGACAGCTGTTCCTTATCGTATTGGTTAGCGTGCCGATCCCGAAAGTATCTTTGTCATGCCCCGATGATGTCCAACGGTATCCTAGTGTGACTATCGTCTGCCCTTGTCTCCTCCATAGAAGTGTTGCATGTAGCATTTATGGCGGTGGTTGGGAGCAGACTGTACGCGCCAGACAGCTGCTACTATTGCGGTCACATCCGTGTATGTTAGACCCATCTCCTCCGTTCATTTCGGATCTATCTTGGGATGGGAAAGTGGGTATTTGGATCCTCTATGGTGCTTTGCGAATTCTTACATATCTGATGCTCCCAGATCTTTCTATCGTTGGATCTTGTCCAGTGATGAGCACGTGGCAGGCGATGGCGGCAATGCTCCTTGGGTGTGGTAACGAGGCATCGAGGGTTGATGTTTACTTGCCCCATGTGCTGCGCGTGTAATGCTCATGCCACGTGGCTGACTGTGGGATTATTGTGTATACAGGGATAAGTGGCCAAATTAAACGACTAGAATTAAATAAACCTCTAGAGTGCCGACCCCAAGCAAGATCGTTTGTAGACCTAGGAAAAACCTAAGACCAACCTTCCTTTTGGGTGACTCAGCCACAACCTTCTAGCGATCTCACAATGTAATAAATATAGGGAAAATAATCGTTTGTTCCTTTTTTAGGTGGTCCCAAGTCAGTTTAGTCCTTTGGGAAAACACCTTTACTGTTTGGTCCATAATTATTTAAAAATATAAAACAAACAAAAATACCCTTCCATGTTAATTTTTACTTATTTTCTTATAATAGTTCATTCGTCAAAATGAACTCCAGTTAATTTCTACTTAGTTTCTACTTATTTTTTCAGAAATCACCCTTTATCAGGAGTTCATTTGTCAAAATGAACTCCTGATAAAAACATATATAAACTAGAGTTCATCCAAGAAATGAACTCCTGATAAAAACCCATATAAACCAGTGTTCATTCCAGAAATGAACTCCTGATAAAAACCTATATAAACCAGAGTTCATTCCAGAAATGAACTCCTGATAAAAACATATAAACCAGAGTTCATTCGTCAAAATGAACTCCTGATAAAAACCTATATAAACCAGAGTTCATTCCAGAAATGAACTCCTAATAAAAACCTATATAAACCAGAGTTCATTCCAGAAATGAACTCCTGATAAAAACCTAAAAAAACAGAGTTCATTTGTAAAAATGAACAGCATCATCATCATCATATTCATCTTCTTCGACGTCTTCAACAGCAGCAGCAACATCGTCGTCTTCAAACACCAGCAGCAACATATTCTTCCATCGTCTTCAAAAATTAGCAGTAACATCATCTTCCATCATCGTCGTCTTCAAAACCGAGTTCGTTTTCATCATCGTTATCGTGTTCATCATCTTAACCAGCAGCAACAACAAAAGATCTTAAAAGTATTCATCATCATCATCTTCATCATACAGCAGTAGAAAGAAGAAAAAAAGAAAAAGAAAAAAAACATCACGAGTTCATCTTCAATATCAAAACAACACGAACTTTGTTTCTTGTTTACATCATCTTCAGATGTTTCTTGTTTCACATCATCTCTGTAAATTAAAAACCCTAGAAAAATACATATCTTTATTGATTCTATGCAGCAGTAGAAAAGAAAAAGAAAAAAGTAGATCTTGAAAGAAAAAAAGAGGTAAGAGAAAGTAAATCTGAAAATGATTTCTTTCCTCTTGACTTTTCCTATATATATGGTCCTAATCTAAAAGGGTATTTCTGCCACTACAAGATGACAATTACATCATCCATGACATCATCCTAGGACCAAACCATAATTTCTAGGACCAAACAATAATATATATTTTAAAAAGGACCAAGCAGACAGTTGACTCAGTCAACTGAACCAAACTCATCCTAATATATTATTTCTAGGACCTATTAGTATTTCTTACATAAATATATCCCCCCTGCTCAAGAGCCTATCAATGATAAGTATTAGTTTATTCTTCCATACACAACAATCCACGTAAAAGAAATTGACTTTTGGAGAGATTAAGTTGCTCCAAATAAAAAAATGAGGAAATAAAATAAGAGCGCTACCAGAAATTTGACGTGAATACAAAAACTTAACTATGTAACAACCATCATGTGTCGACCTCCACCTTCTTGTATCACACACATCACACAGTACTGGAGGTACATCATGTAACATTTACGGATGATGCCCGAATTGGAGTTCAAATGCCAATTTAGTGAGGGAGGTCGTAATCTTATTGGTGGTTTCTAAAAAAGAAAAAAGAAAAAAAGGCCATAAAACATTCCCCCTTCTCCGATGCTCGGTCTAGAATAGGGTACAGTAATTGCAATGGACCTGGTAGGCTGGTACTATCCCCGTTCAGGTGATGTCACTGGTTTCTTGCTTTGCATTTGGTAAAGGTGTCTTGGTAGACCATCCGCGAGATAATACGTACTAAAAGAAAAAAAAAACTTAAAAGTTCTTAAAGCAATGAACGGAGTGACAAAGTGTTTATGTAAAAATCCGAACATCATTTGAAGCGAGTGGAATCATAATTTATTTGTTTTACATAGTTCCATGGTTCATTAGAAACATCTAATTCATGCATGTTCCATTTTAAACTAACATGCGGAGTATGCCTAATATTCCAATTAGTGATATTAAAGGTCGGTATGGGAATGGCAGATCATGCAATTGAGCATGCAATAATCACTTATCAGCATAATTCTTTATTGGGACTGTTGAGAGCCATCAGACTATTAGTAGATGGATTTCTTTCAAGTGGTCCTGCGAAAACAACATATAGCTACTAATCTACTGCTAGTCATCATCAGTTATGAAAGGGGGTTGGAAAGGACCTCATCGGTATACGTCAAAGGGCAGATTTACAACCATGCACGGTAAGATTATGAGAACACAACATGACCAATTTGAGTTCGCGCATAACCTTGTACTCCAAGTCTCTCATCGAGGCTCATCGGGGGTACCTCATCACAAACCAAAATCGAGTGTTCCACGATACTTATCAAGAGGGTAGAGGGAGGGAGGAAAACAATAGGCATGTGATAGATCCTCTATTTCTCTCAACTGTCTAAGGTAAACGGGAAGCAAAAAAAAAAAAAAACGTATCAGAGGCTTGTTGAGTCAGAGTACACCCTCGGATCTGATCTATTCACCATAAACAAGTCCAATAAAAAACTTTCTGCAACCGAAAATTTATCTAAGAAGATGGCAATACCACGTGGCTAAAGCCAATGCTTTTGGTTTTTGACCATCAATACGTTAATCCCGATGTTAATTTCGCCTGAGGATTTTGATTAGATGCTCATAATTGGATTTTGTTGTTAGGGTTTCCGAATAATTTGCCAATAGTAGTTTTTTTTATTACTATTTTTAAGCATCAATAGATTACGTGAACATATTTTTTCCACTGCAACATCAATAATCCAAGCTGAAGCAAAGGCTCTTTTGAAAGCTATATTTCTAACAATCTTTCCTTGGTTCATGATGTTAACCGTGAATCTTAAAATGTCAGCTGGACTCTACTTTCCTACGTGAGGATGGTTGAAATATAGTTTAAATACTTTTAGAAAATCGGTTTGCAACAGAAAACTTATTAATGCCGATCATACTTTAAATAAACTATCTTGAAAAAAGTATGTAAACCTTTTATGAGTTGATCGCTTTCCTGCTAGTAGTTCTTGCCCTCTTGCTAGTATTGACAGAAATTGTTTTTCTCTGTAGATTTTATAGTGCGTTTAATGAAATGGCTCTTTTTTAATAAAATAAAATAAAACACAAAACTTTTTCAGTAAGTCAAAGTATTTGAAGATAGTAAGGTCGGTATGAACTAAATTTTCTTAAAAACTTGGTTGAATCTAAGATAACTTGATATCTACCCCTCAGTTAATGCAATTGAGTGAGTCTTGTCTTCCGATAAATCTCTCAACATCTCTATGTTGCATCTGTTGTTTTTTTTTTTGAAGCATATGTTGCATCTGTTGAAAGGTTCACTTTTCTAAAAGTATGCTTGAAAAGTATCTCTACATACACATTCTTGATTATTTTTCATCTTCCCACATAGTTAAAAGCATATTTTCACTTTGAAAAGCTTGAATTGCACTTGCACAATTGCATACAGTAAAAATCTCACCACATTCCACGATGGAGCCCATTTCAGACCTGCAACAATTGCCAACATCTAATCCATATAATTACTCTAGACTCCCAAGCCAATGGCTAGAAATTATCATCCCCAGCCAAACCTGAATTTACCCTAACTGCACCATCACATTAGAACATAAGCTGACCTTTTTCAGGAGGATTTTATATGCATTCTATTGGTTTCACATGGTCCACTTTAGTTGTTTCAACCCTAAAGTAATTCAAAATCACCAAATCCTCATAAGAATTAATTGTGTGCATGCAGCCTTTCGATCTCATCAAACTATTTTGGATAATTTAGCGCAACTTGATTTAGATACTTCTCTCACATCAACTCTAGCTTCATCAAGTATAGCAGCATTCTTTATCTTTCACAACTGAGCACGCAATACAAGATTATCAACGAACCATAAATCTCACACAATCGTACATCCTCGTTTCATGGTAGTTGGTTGGTAAGTGCTAAATAAACGTTTAATCATAATCATGCATGATGCATGTATATTTTTTAGAGATATTTTGTAAAAATGTCGTAAGTTTAATGCATAAATAGGGTATGGTCGGGGATATGTAGCAGATGCACTAAGGTCGTAGACTATTTTCGACTATCTGATTTGTTTACCAAAATGTTCTTAATAAAATAGTTTAGTGACATTATATCCTAATCCGGTTAAAAACTTAATTGGATTCTAATTGACCCGACCCATATTATAACTGGCTCGAATAACTTTCTTATATTTTATCTAACTTGTTGATCGTAAGTACGCATGGACGGCTAAGGACAATTATCTTTCATCTTCTTTCTTCCCACTGATACAACCATCTGCTACCATTTTTTAACCCTACCAATCAAGATTTGTGACCCGATAGTTATAAAAAAGAAAGAATTTTTTTTGTAAGATCTAAAAACGGATTCAAATTCTTTAAAAGGAAAACCAAACCCAACGAATCAAATAAAACCTGATAATGTAAATTCCCACCTATTTCATCATATTATAACCAGTTGTTAGTATCCAAAAATTGACTAGGCAAAACAATGTATTATTGTAGTACTATCTTTAGGTTCGAAAATCAAACTTATACAAGACGAGCATAAACCAAGACAATGGACGTTCACGTCTTGCTTTGGTCATAAAGAGAGAAGATGGGTTGATCTTAGGAGAGGGAAGCAGAGAAAGTTGAGGAAATCACAGTGAATTTTTTGTGTATGGTTGTCGAACTATGGAAAATTAGAGTTGGATATTTATAGGCTCCTTGTATGGGGGGGGCCTCTTCTCTGAGACAGATGTTCCTTATCGTCTTGGTTAGCATGCCGATCCCGAAGGTATTTTCGTCATGCCCCGATGATGTCCAACGGTATCCTAGTGTGACGATCGTCTGACCTTGTCTCCTCCATAGAAGTGTTGCATGTAGCATTTATGGCGGTGGTTGGGAGCAGACTGCACTCGCCAGACAGCTGCTACTATTGCGGTCACATCCGTGTCTGTTAGACCCATATCCTCCGTTCATTTCGGATCTATCTTGGGATGGGAAAGTGGGTATTTGGATCCTCTATGGTGCTTTGCGACTTCTTACATATCTGATGCTCCCAGATCTTTCTATCGTTGGATCTTGTTCAGTGATGAGCACGTGGAAGGCGATGGTGGAAATGCCCCTTGGGTGTGGTAACGAGGCATCGAGGGTTGATGTTCATTTTTCCCATGTGTTGCGCGTGTAATGCTCATGCCACGTGGCTGACTGCGGGATTATGTGTATACAATTTCCCCTTTTTCTCCTAAGTTTGAATTAGGTCAAATTCTAAAGAAAACTCTCCATTATCTTCCCGCAATAGCTTCTTTTCGAATTTTTGGCACGTTTCCCACTCTTTGCATTAACTCCCCTTGAATTCCGTGGAGGTTTTTCTTCTTTCCAGGGCGGCTATAAATATGAGAGAGGGGATGATTTAAATAAATTTTATTCTCTTCATTCTCATTCTCCTGTTTCTATCTATTTTGATTTCATATTTGTCTTTTTGTTCTTCAATTCTGCTAGTGTTATATCTACCTCGTATTGATCATCTTCTGCGAGTACCCTTCATGTTCAAGTAGCTCCGATTGGTGGTCGGTGATTTCAACTGGTTAATTATTTGAGTTCTGCTATTGTTGCAGGTATGCTGTCCTTCACTGTTGCGCTTTTAATTTTGATTTTTCTGTTGCTGTTTTCGACTTCAATTGTAATCTGCCGTGTATCCTTGTTTCCGTTGTGCTCATGAGTTTCGTGATGGAGAACATAATATACGAAAGTATATATACTTTCCCCTGTTCTTCATCACGAAATCTGGAGCCTTGTGTTTTGATTACTTCTGGGTTTTTCTTTTATGTTTTAATGGTGTTTTTGATGCAACAAGTTGATCACAGATCTATTTTTGACCTTCGTTTCCCTTTTATGCCCCTTTCAGGTAGCTATGTCTGGTCATGATCGTAGACGTGTCCCTTGCAAATCCTCGCCGATGAAACCTTATAGATCTCCTCCAACTAGAAGTCCTGATATATCTCCGCCGAAGGGTGGGCCGTCTAGATCTTCCCAGTCGGATCTTCATCCTCACAGAACTTCTTCATTGTCTGATCTGAAGGCTTCTTCGCAAAATAGGGGAGATCAGTCAAGAGGATCTCGCTATGCGGTTGAGCGTCCTACAGCTAGACCTTCTTCACAGCATTCGGAGCCATGGGAAGTTCAAACTCTAAGTTCTCTTGCTCCTACTGCCCCGCCGTCTTCTCAGAAGTTTAAAGCTCCACCAAAAACTGCTTCATCGAAAGATACTTCGTTGAAGAAGTCTTTGCCAAAGGAGGCAGATTTGTCTAAGAATCCATCGACAAAGAGAAGGGATTCGGAGATGAATCCTCCAAAAAAGACATCATCGGGTAAAACACCATCTTCGGGGGTTGCTCCTTCTGAACGAACAACTCCTGTTCCGAAAAAGAAAAAGTGGGCTCTTGTCTCCTTCAAGCATATAGACCTCGAATAGTTTAAAGTAAGGCATGGTCTTGAGCATTTTGAGGTTCGTTTTTACAATTAGGGCGATGACCTCACTTATGATATGATAAAGAACTATAAGTATGATTCCCAGCATCTGTTGATGACCGTGAGTGCCTTTGAAGAGGGTTTAATGCTTCCTTTGTATAAATGGGGAGATTCGTTCTACTATGATGTTCTAGCGCGTCGTGAGGGCTCTACTCATCGTACCCACTGCTGCTCAGTAGTTCAATTGAGTGGAAATTATATGCGAACTCTTCATGAGTGTTACCTTCGGAGCAAGGGTGAGACGACGATGACGTGCTATACTCCTAATCCCTAAGAGAGGAGTTTGTATACCCCTGAGAATTTCAATGCTTCTTTTGGAGACTATGTTAATAGTAGGAACCGAAAGCGGTGGAGCGTTGGTATTTGTTCAATGGCGGCTCCCCATGGTGAGGTTCGTCTTCTGAGCGAAGTTAGTGATTCGAAGCTACGGTTCGTCCCTGGTACTGAGAGCACTGATAAGCCAGAGCTTTTGCCCCTTAAGGAGCGTCTTCGCCGTGATCATGATTATGAATGGCATGCCACTCCTCTTGAAATTATTGTCCCTTGGGATTATGGTTGGATCCCTGGCCAGCATGGATGGAAGCCTACCGCTCAAAGCAAGCCTCGTGATGGTGCCCCATCTCGCTATGGTGATTTCTATCTTATCTCGAGCGTTCCCCTTCTCCTCATCGCGAGAACAAAGATGCTGATCCGCAATTCATGATTCTTGAAGCAACAAATACTTTGGAGCCGAACCAGGAATTTTCTTTCGACAAGGTTTATTCCGCTGGTGTCCAGGTTGACCTTGGTGTCGCGATGGGGATATCTTCAGAGTTTTCATTGCTGTCTCCTTCCGATAATTGGGAGGTTGTGGCCGAAGACGATGAAAAGAAGACTGATGAAGATGAAGAAAGTTTTGATGGCGAGGATGCTGAGCTTCATGCTAACAAAGAAGCAAAAGATAAGGAGGCCGCTGTGGGTACGTCTTCGGAAGGTTTTGTCAAGTCGGTGATGCGTGAAGGTGATGATGAGACATTTGATTGGATGAAGAATAAAGGTCTTATGAATGTTCCTTGTCCCGCTCCTGTTTATCCTGGTGAGAGGGATTCAGATGCTTTCACTCGTCAACGCATGGAACTGTCTTCTCATGAAAAAGTTACCGAGATGTGGCAACGTGACTGTGGCGTTACTGTCCCGTCGAATCTTTTGGTCACTCATCCTTCCTCTATTGATGAGATGATGGCTATAGCCGACGACCACCAGTATGGTTTTCCTCAGCAATGCGTTCTCGAGGTAAATAAATTTTCTTAATAACATGATGTGTATGTATGTCTCCCTCGTGATTCTCACGTCCTTGGTATTTTTTTGACAGTTGGCAAGAAGTGAGTATTGCAACCGTACTCTGTACCAGTTTTTTAGGGATAAGGAACTCAAACTGGAACGAAGCTTCTTCAAAGGGATGATGAGCTGATCTGTGCCTAGGAATCCCTTTTGAACAAGGACAAAGAGATATTTGAGCTGAAGGAACAACTGAAGGGGAAGCAACTAGTTGGTGCCGCTGAGGATGGGCTTCGTCGGGAGGTGGATTCTCTTCGTGAGGATTTGGAGAAGGCTCGTACTAAATCTTCCTCTGTTTCTCTTCGTCTAAATGGTTTGTCTCCTTTCCCTGCTTTTCTGCCTATGCCTTTTTAGTGTTCTTTCTGAGTTAGACGGCCCTGTCTTTAGCGGGTGATTCCGCAGAATTAGTATGGCTTTGGAGTGAGAGGACTCGCCAAGCTTCTCGGATTAAAGAGTTGGCGTCGAAGATGATAGGAGAAGATAATAAGTGGAATTCTCGTGCCGATCAACATAACAAATTGTTGGCGGGTTACCGAAAACAGCAAGATCAAATGTTTGAAATGCGGAATTCCTTATCAGCTGCGCGTAACCAATCTAAAGGTACCATGGAATGGACGCGCCAATCTCTTCATGTGGCTCGGGATGAGGCTTTTTGATTGGAAGCCAAAGTAACGGATCTTGAAATGGAGCTTCGTCAAGCCCGCTTGTCCCATGACCCTGAAATTCGGGAGTATATACAGCGGCTTGTTCGAGAAAGGGACGATGCTAGGGTGGAGGCGCATGCTCTTAGTAAAGCTTTAACTGCTTCTCGTGCCGATGTTTCTCATTTGGTGGAATCAGAGAAGGATTTAGAGGTTAACATGTATAGACTTACCAAAGGGATCGAAGGGATGAATAACGAAGTCAATCGTCTTCATCATTTAGATTCCATGAAGCAGGTAGAGTTAGATCAATGCCAACTTAGCCTCGAAAACCTTCGGCTTGATTATAAGAAACTTTCCAATGAGTACGATTTTCTTGACGATGCTTGGGATACTGTCGTAAATGAATTTGAAATAACTTCGGCTAATGTCGAAGGTATATGTTCGTTTGGTCATGGGTAGCTATTTATTTCCCTTCTCCTGATTGCTTGTTTACTTTTATTTCAGAACTCGAGAGACAGCTTGGCCTTGCAAATGAGAAGCTTGAAAAGACTCAATCTGAGCTAGTTACTCAGCAAGGACAGACCAAGTACTTTGAGGGATTAGCTGGGACTCGGGATGTGGCAGCGATGGAGTCATCAAAGGAAGTGGAGCGGTTGAATTCGCTATTGGCTCAATTCGAACTGAAGACCACTATCATCAAGCATGAATCTCGTTGTCAACTGTCTTCGGAGGTCAATAAGACCTTGGATCAGATAGAGCAGAGTCTTTTGAAGGAGCATGGCATCACCAAGAGGTATAAGCGCCATCCTGTACCCGAACCGTTTAAGTCTACCTCCGATCCATCCTACGGGGGGGGGGGGAGCGTTCCTTCATCTCAAAAGGATCGTCCTGCTGATCGCGTCGATCCTTCGGGAGAGAAGTAAGTCATCATGTTGGAGTTTGTGGAGAAGAGATTTGATCGTTGTTGATAATGTAGTTTTGGGGTATTTTTTGTATTTCTTGCTTATCTCCCCAAACTTGTAATCAACTTTTTCTCAATGGATCATCAGTCTTTTTTAGATATGGACAGCTTTTATTTTCTTGTAGTGTCACTTTGTATAGTTTAATTTACTTACTAAAATATGATAACGAAGAGAATGGGGAGTGTGTTGCAAAATAATGAAGGTGTGTACCTCCATTATTTGTTTTGGACCTGTCACCCCGTCGGCTAATCCTGGGCCAGAGGATCACCTAACGGTGGGGGTTGGCGCAGCGTTCTCGGATATGTGGTGCGTTATTGAGTTATTTACATGCACCCGTTTCGCCGAACCGCTGGCTTGTATAAGGTTGGGTATCTCTTTCTGCTGGAATCCGTCCCCATGGTCATACACTCATAGACACTGATAGGGGAGTCCAGAGAGATTGTATGTAAGTATTTTCCCCAATATATATATGTGGAGGTTCGTTGTTTGCCGAACAGTATGGTACAAAAGGTTTTTGTTTGATTGATGTGGTGAGGTATGCTATTCCTTGGCCAGAGATAGAAACATGTCGAGCGGATACGCTATCTTCTTCTTCTGGTATTCTTCACACAGATGCAGAAATGTGTTGCTTCATGGATAGTATGGCTTGAGGTATTTTGCATTCCAAGGGTGCCTCAGGATCTCTCCCTTTAAGTTAAGCAGGTAGTATAATCCCTTCCCTGCGATATCGTGTATAACAAATGGCCCACCCCATGTTGGTGCTAACTTACCCCATTTCTTTTCTCATTGATATTGCGGTATAGTACGTAGCACATACTGTCTTTTTACAAAGTTTCTAAGTTTAACCTTTTTATTGTACTCCTTTGCTAACCTTCGTTGATAATTCTCCAATATTTGTAACGCTGTTTCCCTTCGCTCTTCTAGATCATCAAGCCTTTCTAGCATCATATCTACTGTGAGGTTCTTTTCCCATGCTTCAGTTTTTGTTGTAGGAATGATTAATTCCGTTGGGATGACTGCTTCGGCTTCGTAAGTGAGGAGAAATGGAGATTCTCCGGTTGCTGATCTTCTCCTGGTTCGGTATGACCACAGACTATTGTGCAGTTGCTCACACCATCGGCCTTTATGTTCATCCAACTTTTTCTTGAGGATGAGGGCGATGGTTTTATTTGTGGCTTCGGCTTGTCCATTGCTCTGAGGGTAGATGGGAGTGGACTTATTCTTCCTGATCTTGAATGTATCGAAGAGCATGTCAATGTTCTTTCCTTGTAGCTGCTTGCCATTGTCGGAAACGATTTCTGCGGGAATGCCAAATCTGCAAATGATGTTCTGGAAGATAAAAGTGAACATGTCTACATCCCTGATCCTGGCTAGAGCTTTGGCTTCCACCCATTTGCTGAAGTAGTTCGTGGCTACTATCAAGAATCGTCTTTTTCCCATCCCTTCGACTAGTGGTTCGACGATGTCGATTCCCCATTTAGCAAATGGCCAGGGGCTTCCTACTGAATTCAGATCTATTGCTAGGGCATGAATCCTTTTGGCGAACCGCTGGCATTCTTCGCATCTTCTAGACATCCTGGCAGCGTCTTGTATCATCTGCGGCCAATAATATCCTTGCATTTTAGCTTTGTCGGCCAATGACCTCATCCCGCTATGGTTGCCTGCGTCACCGTAGTGGATGTCCTTCAAGATATGATGACCTTCCTGTCTGGATAAGCAACGCAGTTGGGTCCCGATGAATGATTTCTTGTACAGGACTCCTCCGCGAAGCTCGTATCTTCCCGCTTTTGATTGCACTTTTCGGGCATGCTTCATATCTGCGGGCAATGCCCCTTCTTCGAGGAAAATGTGTACTTCGGTTCTCCAATCTGCTTCGTTACTAAAATCTTCGTCTTCGTTAGCTCTTGATAAGATGTCATCTTCGGTGAAATCTTCGGCAATGTCTTCTCCTACGTCGTCTTCGGTAATATCTTCCCCTACATCGTCCTACTGGTTGGTTGTAGCGAAGGTTTGTTATGGAGTAACCGAAGGTTGGTATACTCTTCCTATCTTGATGGCCTTAACGTTCTTGTCTTTCAACATTAATGATATGTACGCTTAGGCATCAGGGTGTTTGTTATCTTTTCTATACAGATGTTGGAACTTGATATTGGAGACTTGTGATGCTAGGGTCTGGACCAGAGCCATGTATGCCGAGAGGGTTTCGTCATAGGTGTTGTATTCCAGCTCTATTTTTCGGATGACTAGTTGCAAATTGCTTGTCAGGCGTACGTCAGTTATTCCCAATTCTATTATCAACCGAAGAGCATGCACTACGGCTTCGTATTCCACAATGTTTTTGGTGTGCCCTTCAAATTCAAGCCTTAATGCGTTTACCATCCTATCACCAGTGGGTGTTGTGATGACGATCCCTATGCCTGCACCTTCTTTTTTCCTTGATCCGTCGATGAAGACTTCCCATCTTCGCTGACCGGAAGGTTCGAGCATATCGATCGGATCCTTTCCGACTCCGACTAACCCTGGTATGTCCTTCACTTCTTCGCCATTATCCAGAGGTATATATGCTAGGAAATCCGCCAAGACCTGTGATTTTTTGGCAGTTTGAATCTCGTGTATGATGTTGAATTGTTCTAACTGCGTGTTCCACTTTTCTATCCTTCCCACTTTTCCTGCGTTTTTGAGAACAGACTCCAACGGGGCTTTACTTGGAACGCGAAGATAGTGAGTCAAGAAGTAGGTTCTCAGCTTCTGCGTCGCCCATACTAATGCCAATATGAGTTGCTCAATCTTGGTGTATTTTCTTTCCGCTGTATTGAGAGTTTTACTGACGTAATATATCGGATGCTCTACCTTCGTGTTGGTTCTAACCAGTACAGCACTGACTGCATCTTCAGTTTCAGCTATGTATAGCGCCAACCCCTCGTCGGGTTCAGGTTTTTGGAGGATAAGGATCATTTCTAGGTATTCCTTGATCTTTTGGAAGGCTTCTTCACACTCAGAGGTCCATGCGAACTTGTTTTCTTTCTTGAGGATGTTGAAGAAATGTTTGCATTTTTCCGATGATCTGGCGATGAATCTCCCAAGTGCGGCTATGGATCCGTTGAGTTTTTGGACTTCTTTCAAGTTCTTTGGGGATGGCATTTCCACGATGGCTTGGATCTTAGCGGGATCGACTTCGATGTCCCTCTTCGTTACCAAATATCCGAGGAATTTTCCTGATGTGACACCGAAGGTGCACTTTTCTGGGTTCACTTTCATGCTGTATTTCCTCATTGAACTGAAAATATCTTTCAAGTCCTGGAGGTGATCCTTGCGCAGCTTGCTTTTGACGAGCATATCATCAACATAGACTTCTAAGGTTTTCCCAATCCATGGTTTGAAGATTGGATCAACCATCCTCTGGTATGTTGCCCATGTATTCCTCAGTCCGAAGGGCATGCGAGTATAGCAGTAAAGTCTGTGTGGAGTGAAGAATGTTGTGTGTTGTTGATCTTCTTCTGCCAGGGATATTTGATTATAACCAGAATATCCATCCATGAACGATATTTCTTCGTGTCCTTCTACGGCGTCCACCAATTGATCGATGCTTGGGAGTGGGTAGCTATCATTCGGGCAAGCTTTGTTGAGATTGGTGAAGTTGATGCATATCCTTACCCCACCATTCTTTTTTGGTACGATGACCATGTTCGAGATCCATGTGGGATACCTAACTTCCTTTATGAACCATGCTTCCATGAGTTTGTTAAGTTCTTTCTCAACTGCTCGATGATATTCCGGTGCTACCTTGCGCAATTTCTGCCTGAAAGGGATAGTGCCTGGTTTTATCCGAAGTTCGTGTTGTATGATCTTGGGATCGATCCCTGGCATATCTCCTAGTTTCTATGCGAAAATGTCCGCATATTCCTTGAGCAGTTTGATTAGTGCTTCTTCTCGATCTTTGTTCATCATAGTTCTTATCTTGATCATCTTAGGATCTTCTTATGTTCTTATGTTGATCTCCTTGGTGGGTTCTACTGGCATGAAGGTAGGCTTCGGTTTCCCTATGAGAGAAACGTTCTTTAATTGCTATTTGTTGGACCTTTCAGTATTTTTTTACCCTGAGGCGCATGCTTCGGTAGTTAAAACGATGCTATTCTTCGTTAGGCTTTTTCCTGAAACTTCTTCGAGATACAGGTCGATCGCCTTTTCTTTGGCCGCCGCTTTGTTTTCACTTCTTCGGGCTTTGCGCCGCTCAGCCTTCTCACCATTGAGTTGATTCTGCAGAGCCTGGCATACCCGTGCCGTAACTTGATCCCCTTTGATTTCCATCTCCCCTTCGGGTGTTAGAAATCTAAGGTATTGGTGATATATCGCTTCTACTCCTTTGAGTTTATGCACCCATCTTCACCCGATGATGGCGTTGTAGGGGGATGGTGCGTCTACCATGCTAAATCTGGTGCTGACCTTCATTGGACCAGCCTTGACTTCCAAGACGATGTCCCCTAGGGGCTTCGTGTCTGCCTCGTTGAACCCATAAATAGTGTAGTAAGAAGACATCAGTTGCTCATCGTTTAACTTCATTCGCTTGAAGGTATCGTAGAATAAGACATTGACTGAACTCCCTCCATCGATCAAGATCTTCTTTATGGTCCATCCTGATACAGGAAGCGTGAGCACCAGGGATCGTTATGGTCTTCCATGTCTTCCTCAACATTATCAGCAGAGAAAGTCAGCGGTGCATTCATCCAATCTTCGTGTCCCTCTACTTCTTCACCATCAATCTTGTATAATTCACAATAGTACTCGAATTGTTTTCTCAATCTTTTTCCTATTTGATCGGTTAATGCAGGGCCGCTGGGTTCTGAACAAGAGATGGTGTTGATCGTTCGGTCATTCTCCGGTAGATGAACTTGCTTGCTTCGATGGGTCCTTTCCTCGGGTTCTTGCTTCTGAACATATTGCTTGAGATCTCCACCGTCAATCATTTTTTGGATCATTATCTTGAGGTTCTTGCATTTCTATGTTTGGTGACCATTGAAGCAATTGTACTCACAGTAGTCCCTTGATTTCTCAGATCTCGGTGGTTGCTTTCCTTTGGACCATGGCCACTCAAGGTTGGTCCGGTCCTTGATCTCCCTCAAGATATGAACGTAGCTGGTGTTGAGCTTCGTGTAGACTTGATCTTCGAACTTCTTGTCATTGCGTCGATGGTCATCTTTTAGTCCTCTTTTTTATTCGTTGAAGTATTCGATCGAATTGGTCCTCTTTGACCCGCTGGATTGCTCCGCTGAATTCGTACGATGAGATTTTTGCACCTGTGCCCTAGGGTTATCTCGTTGGATTTCTTCCAGCCTTGCGTGCTTTTCGATGATCACTCGGAGGTCCCCTTCGGTCATGGGAATACTTCCATGAATCTAAACGAATAATGGGCTCATCCTATCCAGTCCCCACTTGTAACAATTGATGCTAACTACCGGGTCTACGTTCCCTATAGCTTGACAGATCTTGTGCCACCTGTCTGTGTATTCTCTGATCGTCTCTTTGAATGCGACCGCTAGTGAGAAGAGTTTGTCCATGCCTGCGTTGACGGTCTTGTTGTATATGTAAGTCTCCAAGAATATCTCAGTGAGTTGACTGTAGGAATCGATGGAATTAGGCGGTAGGTTATCAAACCAGGATAATGCAGATCCTTTCAGGCTTGAGGGGAAATATCTGCAAAGGACTACATCGTCTCAGTCCCATCGGCCTAGGGTTCGGTTGTAGTATCGAAGATGAGCTGCAGGATCGCTGGACCCGTCGTAGCATTCGAACGCTGGGATGGGACACTTTTTCGGAATGAGGGCTCTTGCCAGATGCACAGTCAGCAGTGTGGTGACAGCTTCTCTCATCACTTCCTCCAATCTTCCTCCTCCTTGCCTCGTCTTCAATTGCTTGATTTCCGCCATCATCTCAACATGAAGACTCTTCATTGCGAGAAAATACTCATCTCTCATGGTTGATCATCCTGATCTTCGGGTATCACTATCTAAATAGTCTGAATCTTCGGGTACATAGTCGTTGTCAGACAACCTGTTTCCTCTTGCCACTCGTTGGTTCAGTGGCTCGGGGTTGTGTACGTTGGCCACCACCGTTCTTCGGTCATGGTTTGGTGGCGGTGCCTTGGAATTTGCCTCGTCGTGCTGATTTTCTACTTCGGCGCTATGGGCGATCCTATCCTTGATCTCCTGGTTTTCTCGTGCAAGTAGCGCTACAGCGTCCGCATATATCCTCTGATTCCTTTTCAACTCTTCGAGCTCTGCTGCTAGCTGGATATAATGGTTTGATCCTTGGTTCGGAGTTCCCACTTGCGCTTGTTCACCAACGGCTATAGTATGATCTTCATCTACAGTATGGATTAGAGGGATGGGTGGATCGATGGGCAGGACCTGCAGCTCCATGGATTGTTGTGCCGGCTGGTTCGCCATCAACAGAGGTTGGGCAGTCAGTAGCGGTTGGTTTTGTTCGTCGGTGAGTGGCATCCCATAGATGGGTTGTTGCATCGTTGACTCTGCTACCCCTTCTCTTTGTTCATTTTCTCGGGTCACCGCTGCTACTTTGGCGGCACCGGCTTTGGCTACTGCAGCTTTGAGGGCCGCTGCTGCTATTGCACTGGCATCTAGAGAAGTGGTACTTTCCACTCCATCCTGTCTTTTGCTTACTGCTTTGAGCTTTTCACCCTTCTGTTTGCTTCGGGTTACAACCGGTGTAGTTCTTGGGGTTTCCTTTGACCCTTCTTTAGCTTTTCCTGGATTTTTTGTTTTATCCATGTTCTGCAAAAAAAAATATTTATTGGTAGGAAAGACATACCCAAGTGGATTTCGTTAGTAATGGTGATGTAAGAAATAAGGAAGTTATATTTTTTGTTAGGCGTGAGCCAAAACACAACCATGTTACAGATCTGTCAAATCGAAGGTTATTTTGTCACAGAATGCACAAATCCGAAGATTTTTTCAAGAGAAAACATAAATCCGAAGACAGATCTAAAGATATTTTTCGAGCAAAAATAGATCCAAGGGTTTTTATAAGCGAAAATATGGATCCGAAGATTTTTATAAGAGAAAACATATATCTGGGGATAGATCTAGAGATATTTTTCGAGAAAAAATAGATCCAAAGGGTTTTTATAAGCGAAAACATGGATCCGACGATTTCTGCCGATAATACACCCTATCATTTTTGCATTTGGAGTCGATCTCTCAAATCTGCGCCTTTTTGTAGATGATTTTTTTTGTTTTGTCTAAAAAACCTTTTCAATCTGGTCTTTTTTGCTGGTTTGTCACCAAAGACCTGTATTGAAAAACAATGTTGAGTGATAAAAAGAGTTCACAGGGAAAGATAAATCTTTTTACCGGGACGTAAGCGTCCCTGTTTCTAGCGCCAAATTGTGAACACAGATGTAATGATGATAGCATCGTGTTCACAATCAATGTTCGCAGTATCGATAAAATCCATTATAATAATTAAGACACATACAAAACAGCATATAATGATGATATTGGAAACTCTGAGCTTTGGGCTCGTCCTTGTTTCGCATCATAGATGCGTCTATGATGACTAATCCGATGCATAATGTGGGTATACGAAAACTATAAGTGCGGAATGTAAATGAGACAATGATTTACGTGGTTCAACACTAAGGCCTACATCCACGGGGGGTTCGGTTTTTCACTATGTATCATATAAGGTTACAAAAGATAGTCTAATGACTCTGAGTAGGAAACGATGATAGGGGAATGTAGATAAAACTCATACTTACTCTTACACTTTCTCTCCCCTTAACTATATAGTTCTCTCTCAATCAATTTGGTCGACCTCCTCTCTCTTGGTGGAGTTGGATATTTATAGGCTCCTTGTATGGGGGGGCCCTCTTCTTTGAGAAAGCTGTTCCTTAACATCTTGGTTAGCGTGCCCATCCTGAAGGTATCTTCGTCATTCCCCGATGATGTCCAACGGTATCCTAGTGTGACTATCGTCTGACCTTGTCTCCTCCATAGAAGTGTTGCATGTAGCATTTATGGCGGTAGTGCTGACTGCACGCGCCATACAGCTGCTACTGTTGCGGTCACATCCGTGTATGTTAGACCCATCTCCTCCATTCATTTCGGATCTATCTTGGGATGGGAAAGTGGGTATTTGGATCCTCTATGGTGCTTTGCGAATTCTTACATATCTGATGCTCCCAGATCTTTCTATCGTTGGATCTTGTCCAGTGATGAGCACGTGGCAGGCGATGGCGGCAATGCTCCTTGGGTGTGGTAACGAGGCATCGAGGGTTGATGTTTACTTGCCCCATGTGTTGTGCGTGTAATGCTCATGCCACGTGGCTGACTGTGGGATTATTGTGTATACAGGGATAAGTGGCCAAATTAAACGACTAGAATTAGATAAACCTCTAGAGTGCCGACCCCAAGCAAGATCGTTTGTAGACCTAGGAAAAACCTAAGACCAACCTTCCTTTTGGGTGACTCAGCCACAACCTTCTAGCGATCTCACAATGTAATAAATATAGGGAAAATAATCGTTTGTTCCTTTTTTAGGTGGTCCCAAGTCAGTTTAGTCCTTTGGGAAAACACCATTACTGTTTGGCCCATAATTATTTAAAAATATAAAACAAGCAAAAATACCCTTCCATGTTAATTTTTACTTATTTTCTTATAACAGTTCATTCGTCAAAATGAACTCCTGATAAAAACATATATAAACTAGAGTTCATCCCAGAAATGAACTCCTGATAAAAACCCATATAAACCAGTGTTCATTCCAGAAATGAACTCCTGATAAAAACCTATATAAACCAGAGTTCATTCCAGAAATGAACTCCTGATAAAAACATATAAACCAGAGTTAATTCGTCAAAATGAACTCCTGATAAAAACCTATATAAACCAGAGTTCATTCCAGAAATGAACTCCTGATAAAAACCTATATAAACCAGAGTTCATTCCAGAAATGAAATCCTGATAAAAACATATAAACCAGAGTTCATTCCAGAAATGAACTCCTGATAAAAACCTATATAAACCAGAGTTCATTCCAGAAATGAACTCCTGATAAAAACCTAAAAAAACAGAGTTCATTTGTAAAAATGAACAACATCATCATCATCATCTTCATCTTCTTCGACGTCTTCAACAGCAGCAGCAACATCATCGTCTTCAAACAACAACAACAACATCATCTTCCATCGTCTTCAAACACCAACAGTAACATCATCTTCCATCATCGTTGTCTTCAAAACCGAGTTCGTTTTCATCATCGTTATCGTGTTCATCATCTTAACCGGCAGCAACAACAACATATCTTGAAAGTTTTCATCATCATCATCTTCATCATACAATAGTAGAAAGAAGAAGAAAAGAAAAAAAAAAAAAAACATCACGAGTTCATCTTCAGTATCAAAACAACACGAACTCTGTTTCTTGTTTACATCATCTTCAGATATTTCCTGTTTCACATCATCTCTGTAAATTAAAAACCCTAGAAAAATACATATCTTTATTGATTCTATGCAGCAGCAGAAAAGAAAAAGAAAAAAGTAGATTTGGAAAGAAAAAAAGAGGTGAGAGAAAGTAAATCTGAAAATGATTTCTTTCCTCTTGAATTTTCCTATATATATATGGTCCTAATCTAAAAGGGTATTTCTGCCACTACAAGACCATGACATCACCCTAGGACCAAACCATTATTCTAGGACCAAACAATAATAAATATTTTAAAAAGGACCAAGCAGACAGTTGACTCAGTCAACTGGACCAAACTCATCCTAATATATTATTTCTAGGACCTATTAGTATTTCCTACATAAATATATTCCCCCTGCTCAAGAGCCTATCAATGATAAGTATTAGTTTATTCTTCCATACACAACAATCCACGTAAAAGAAATTGACTTTTGGAGAGATTAAGTTGCTCCAAATAAAAAAATGAGGAAATAAAATAAGAGCGCTACCAGAAATTTGACGTGAATACAAAAACTTTACTATGTAACAACCATCATGTGTCGACCTCCACCTTCTTGTATCACACACATCATCCAGTACTGGAGGTACATCATGTAACATTTACGGATGCTGCCCGAATTGGAGTTCAAATGCCAATTCAGTGAGGGAGGTCGTAATCTTATTGGTGGTTTCTAAAAAAGAAAAAAGAAAAAAAGGCTATAAAACATTCCCCCTTCTCCGATGCTCGGTCTAGAATAGGGTACAGTAATTGCAATGGACCTGGTAGGCTGGTACTATCCCCGTTCAGGTGATGTCACTGGTTTCTTGCTTTGCATTTGGTAAAGGTGTCTTGGTAGACCATCCGCGAGATAATACGTACTAAAAGAAAAAAAAACTTATAAGTTCTTAAAGCAATGAACGGAGTGACAAAGTGTTTATGTAAAAATCCGAGCATCATTTGAAGCGAGTGGAATCATAATTTATTTGTTTTACATAGTTCCATGGTTCATTAGAAACATCTAATTCATGCATGTTCCATTTTAAACTAACATGCGGAGTATACCTAATATTCCAATTAGTGATATTAAAGGTCGGTATGGGAATGGAAGATCATGCAATTGAGCATGCAATAATCACTTATCAGCATAATTCTTTATTGGGACTGTTGAGAGCCATCAGACTATTAGTAGATGGATTTCTTTCAAGTGGTCCTGCGAAAACAACATATAGCTACTAATCTACTGCTAGTCATCATCAGTTATGAAAGGGGGTTGGAAAGGACCTCATCGGTATACGTCAAAGGGCATATTTACAACCATGCACGGTAAGATTATGAGAACACAACATGACCAATTTGAGTTCGCGGATAACCTTGTACTCCAAGTCTCTCATCGAGGCTCATTGGGGGTACCTCGTCACAAACCAAAATCGAGTGTTCCACGATACTTATCAAGAGGGTAGAGGGAGGGAGGAAAACAATAGGCATGTGATAGATCCTCTATTTCTCTCAACTGTCTAAGGTAAACGGGAAGCAAATAAACAAAAATGCGTATCAGAGGCTTGTTGAGTCAGAGTACACCCTCAGATCTGATCTATTCACCATAAACAAGTCCAATAAAAAACTTTCTGCAACCGAAAATTTATCTAAGAAGATGGCAATACCACGTGGCTAAAGCCACTGCTTTTGGTTTTTGACCATCAATACGTTAATCCCGATGTTAATTTCGCCTGAGGATTTTGATTAGATGCTCATAATTGGATTTTGTTGTTAGGGTTTCCGAATAATTTGCCAATAGTAGTTTTTTTTATTACTATTTTTAAGCATCAATAGATTACGTGAACATATTTTTTCCACTGCGACATCAATAATCCAAGCTGAAGCAAAGGCTCTTTTGAAAGCTATATTTCTAACAATCTTTCCTTGGTTCATGATGTTAACCGTGAATCTTCAAATGTCAGCTGGACTCTACTTTCCTACGTGAGGATGGTTGAAATATAGTTTAAATACTTTTAGAAAATCGGTTTGCAACAGAAAACTTATTAATGCCGATCATACTTTAAATAAACTATCTTGAAAAAAGTATGTAAACCTTTTATGAGTTGATCGCTTTCCTGCTAGTATTTCTTGCCCTCTTGCTAGTATTGACAGACATTGTTTTTCTCTGTAGATTTTATAGTGCGTTTAATGAAATGGCTCTTTTTTAATAAAATAAAATAAAACACAAAACTTTTTCAGTAAGTCAAAGTATTTGAAGATAGTAAGGTCGATATGAACTAAATTTTCTTAAAAACTTGGTTGAATCTAAGATAACTTGATATCTACCCCTCAGTTAATGCAATTGAGTGAGTCTTGTCTTCCGATAAATCTCTCAACATCTCTATGTTGCATCTGTTGTTGTTTTTTTGAAGCATATGTTGCATCTGTTGAAAGGTTCACTTTTCTAAAAGTATGCTTGAAAAGTATCTCTACATACACATTCTTGATTATTTTTCATCTTCCCACATAGTTAAAAGCATATTTTCACCTTGAAAAGCTTGAATTGCACTTGCACAATTGCAGACAGTAAAAATCTCACCACATTCCACGATGGAGCCCATTTCAGACCTGCAAAAATTGCCAACATCTAATCCATATAATTACTCTAGACTCCCAAGCCAATGGCTAGAAATTATCAGCCCCAACCAAACCTGAATTTACCCTAACTGCACTATCACATTAGAGCATAAGCTGACCTTTTTCAGGAGGATTTTATATGCATTCTATTGGTTTCACATGGTCCACTTTAATTGTTGCAACCCTAAAGTAATTCAAAATCACCAAATCCTCATAAGAATTAATTGTGTGCATGCAGCCTTTCGATCTCATCAAACTATTTTGGATCATTTAGCGCAACTTGATTTAGATACTTCTCTCACATCAACTCTAGCTTCATCAAGTATAGCAGCATTCTTTATCTTTCACAACTGAGCACGCAACACAAGATTGTCAACGAACCATAAATCTCACACAATCGTACATCCTCGTTTCATGGTAGTTGGTTGGTAAGCGCTAAATAAACGTTTAATCATAATCATGCATGATGCATGTATATTTTTTAGAGATATTTTGTAAAAATGTCGTAAGTTTAATGCATAAATAGGGTATGGTCGGGGATATGTAGCAGATGCACTAGGGTCGTAGACTATTTTCGACTATCTGATTTGTTTACCAAAATTTTCTTAATAAAATAGTTTAGTGACATTATATCCTAATCCGGTTAAAAACTTAATTGGATTCTAATTGACCCGACCCATATTATAACTGGTTCGAATAACTTTCTGATATTTTATCTAACTTGTTGATCGTAAGTACGCATGGACGGCTAAGGACAATTATCTTTCATCTTCTTTCTTCCTACTGATACAACCATCTGCTACCATTTTTTAACCCTACCAATCAAGATTTGTGACCCGATAGTGATAAAAAAGAAAGAAAGAAATTTGTAAGATTTAAAAACAAATCATAAAAACGGATTCAAATTCTTTAAAAGGAAAACCAAACCCAACGAATCAATTAAAACCTGATAATGTAAATTCCCACCCATTTTATCATATTATAACCAGTTGTTAGTATCCAAAAATTGACTAGGCAAAACAATGTATTATTGAAGTACTATCTTTAGGTTCGAAAATCAAACTCATACAAGACGAGCATAAACCAAGACAATGGACGTTCACGTCTTGCTTTGGTCATAAAGAGAGAAGATGGGTTGATCTTGGGAAAGGGAAGCAGAGAAAGGTTAGGAAATCACAGTGAATTTTGTGTGTATGGTTGTCGAACTATGGAAAATTAGATTTTTAAAATGATAAGCTTGTACTGTTCTTGTTCAATAGTCAAAAGAATCTATTTATAGTTGTTAGGGATACACACTGCTTTCCTCGTAAGTAGTTGAGGTCGTGAAGGGATGGAGATAGTGGAGGTAATAGTAAAGCCACGCCCGTTATGCTAGGGAAGCCTCTGGAAACTTCTAGAACATTACTCCATCATCTCTTCAATTGCTCTTAACCGTCACTACTACTCGTCACTTTCTCACTATGGGGTGTTACCACGTTGCATGTTTCTATAAACCACCAGAAAAATACCCCATGAAGAATCCCCCCATGTGACATGTTTTGATGTTTCGTAGGAAGTAGTGGAGTTTTGGACTACCTCTTGTCTTAGTCAAGTCATAGCTATGATATGCTTTAACCAAATGTCAGTTCTGGATAGGCTGATTAGTGTCAAGTCTCATGGCCATTACAGCTTAGCCACGGCCACGATGTCGTGGCGTCTTCAAAGTCTTGGCCATGGACGATATTGTAGGAAGGTCACGGCAGCATTGACGTAGTCGAGCTGTGATGGCCATGGAAGCATGGTCATGGCCGGGGTAGTTAAGGCCATGGCGCTGCGGACATGAGTTTGGCCACAAGGACCATACTTCTAGCCAATGTGACATTTTGATGTGGACTTCATTGCGAAGTCAATGAAATATCAATGATGCTCAGATAAGGATTTGAGCATATATATATACAGAACAAGTTCAAGGAATTCAGTCGAGGAATTAGAACAGGTTCAATATTGGTATTCGTTCAGGAACAAGAGTATGTTCTCAACGTATATTATGTATAGTCTGACATCATCCGGAGAGGAATCACAACCAGCACCAGTGGACCTGAGGACTATATTGCTCTATACTAGCGGACAATCCATCTAGGAGTTGTCCAATCAGTGTGGTAGAAGTGACTACACTACAAGTACATAAATATTCCATAAGTATGTATAGGAAGCCAAGAGTTAATTTGGGATGAGCCCTAGAGAATATATACTTATAGATATGTCTATGATTTAGAGGCGAATTTACAAGATTTTCCCTTGTCGAAAAACCACCATCAACATTAATTTGCGAAAAAGTAATGTTTGTTGGTAAGCATTAGATGGTGGCGATAAGACATAAAATATTAAAATTTGAAACTTAGTTCACAAGCAGTTACTTGGCTTTATCTCCTCTAGGCAATGTCCTTGGTGCAAACTTGGGATTTAGGATTAGGTCCTCATATGAGCAAGCAGTAGACGCCAGTGCTTAAGATTTGATTATGAAGCGCCAAGTACTAGTGATGACGTCATTATGAGAACAATGGGCACGAGATGGACATTCACGAAGCCTGAAGTTGTAGCCTATGGTAGATGGATTGGAAATAATGTGAGTCGTCGTGAGGATTTGATGAAAAACTGGAGCTGTGGATGAGCCTGGTAGTGGACTCCGACATCTTGAAGCACGTCCAAAAAAAAAAATGAAGTATTGAAGATCCGTTGACTTTGTCTCGTATTAACAGGAATACTGAGTAAAAGGGCTGGCAGCCGCAGCAACATCAGAAGTTGAGATGACAATGGCCACACCAGTGGAGCAATATCGACATAAGGTTAGTAACGTCTTCTGATATTGTGAAAAAAATTAGGAGATAACGTAGAACCTGAGGCGATGGTCTCTTGGAGTGGATGAGGGCCCATAGGCGGATGAGATCCCTCTGAGTTTGAGTTTTTTTGAATCCCGTATGGAAACCCATGTTTGCACATCATTCATTCCAGAAGCCTTAAAATCTTCATATGGTGTCGGATTCTGACATTTGACCCCAACTTCTGAAGCTAAGATACCAAGTTGTCACAAACAAAAAAATCACCTGATTCGGAATTTATATGGTAATCCATCCATGTGTGGATATTTGTAATTTGTAATCACATCCACATTTTCAGACTTCATAGACTTTAGTGAAAGAACCACATCTATTAGCCCGTGTGTCCGTTTAATGCGCTCTTTTACTATGTCGTAGCAGCAACATAGATGGACATTTCTCGTGAAGGATACGTTGTCTCGTTTATCACAGATTGTTGCCGATTTCCAAGTTTATGGGATACAGATGTGATAGCAGGAGCAGCAACGAAGAACAGAAGAGCTCATGATGGTAAATGCTAATGCAGTGAGGATGTGGGCTTCTTAAGATTTTCAAGAGTATGTGACGCTCTGAGAAATAATTTAAGGATCTCAGTGGAGGTTATGACTTCATGGCAAGCGATCCTATGAATGAGTTCATGGCTGACGACCTCGTGACAGTCTTCATGGTTGACGACTTCATAAAAAACGGTGAAGGCCTCATAGTTTGGAGTTTCTTACACATCTTAGAAAATTTATGGCTCGTGCATGATTTTGACTTATCATAGCCATAATTCTGGAGAAGACTGCTGAAGAAGTAGGATAAATTATTGACAAGAAAAAAGGACCACTTGTATGGATCATGCCAAGAGGGCGGAAGCAAGGCATGAGGTTTTTGAACATATCATTGAATTCCTGACAGCAGCTTGTAAGCCCATATTACAGATGTTGAGAGGCGAAGCCTGTAGTGGTCAGGAGTTTTCAGTCCCCAAGTGAAGGAGGTTAACATCTGATCTACCAGGAGCCATCTGATTAACGAGGTTGACATCAAAACGTGTTGAAGGCTTCGTGGTCATGATATTTTAGATTTTTGAACATATCATAATCATCCTATAGCAACATTGATCAGATCCTCTGGTTGAAGGAGGTGACTGTTTTAAATCTTTAAAACTGAAGGAGCCTTCAGTTCCCAAGTATATCTTACTTGGGTCTTCTACCCTATATAGATGATTTGATGGTACCACCACGAGTCTGTGCCTCTAGGATTTGATCACGGCAGGGAATTCAGGAAGGTTAGGTTGTACCTTTGTTGTTGTTATTGTCGTTGCAGTACTGGGGCTGGAGCGAGAACTTGAATTGAATGTGAATCCTTCGTTGGCGTCTGGGTTGTTGAGCCGCGAGGGATGTCCTCCTGACTTTGTGATCATTGAATGAAGTCATGTCTTATCCGGACCCTCTGGCTTATAATCTTATTTTACGCTCCTGGATGTAATGATAATATGCTTGGAACGCTCACATAGACGAAGTCCTTTAAAGACGTTGAGGATGAGGAAGATGAGGTAAAAAGTGTCCTGTTCCTGACGTGGAGCCACGGGTGTCTCCAAGAACTATGTTTGCAGAAGCGTATCTTGAGTTATCTTCTGATCTTTGATTGTTATAGGGGATGGGTTGCGGTCAACAGTCCTCAGTCATACTTCTACTTAGTTACTGAAGTTGTGTTTTCTGGAGTAGACTTGGGATGCGTCTCAGCCTTGTATAGTGTTGCAGGCGCCTACCATGTATAATGTAGCTGAGAGAGGTGATGATATCCTTGCGTTGTTCCTTTGAAGAGTGGAGGACCTCATCAAGGTCACGACTCTTTGGGTTGACCTTCTCTTCTGGGTTGGAGAGGATCTCGGCAGTGAGGGGATTTTATGTAAACCTTCAGTCCTCAAGTGTGGTTCATATGATTCCATCTTGTACGGTCAGCTGGCATTGACCAAGGGATCATCTTGTATCCGTATTTCCATTAACTCTATTACCTCTTCCGTGGGAAAGTAAAATATGGAAAAGTATGGGTTACCTTCGGATGTAGTGGTTGAAGCTTTGACCGGAGTCTGGAGTCTGAAGAAAGGCTTGTCTTTGATCCAGTGTTGGAGTTGAGAATGATGGTGAGCATTTAGTTTGCGACACTTGCTGAGATAAAGACTACCTATTGACATCTCCATTGCCGTCAGCGCCTATGGATGGTTGGATGCTATAGTGAAGCTTCATAGATTCGGGTGATGAAAATTAAGAGTATGGATTTTAAATCAATGTGCGTAGTTATCAAGATATTATTCTTCACTCTGAGACTACAGGGTTGTTGCTCATGAAGTGGTTGTGGACCCTCCTGGCCACAAAATGGTAGTAGTCTCTCCAAGCCTCCATAAGTGAAGAAGTTTTATCCTTGGTTGAGGATCTCATCGTCACATCGAATGTTGGCTCTTGATGCACTAACGTTGGCAGTGTTAGAAGCGCTGGTCCACTCCATATGGTGATGGCTTCGCTCTGTAGTCAGTTTCTCCATGATAGCCTTGAGAAAGGTGAGGAACTTCTTCAGAGCAGTTATCATGTCAACTTGGTTACTGATGAAATATATTTTTTATGCAGAAGCAGTTGTTGTTGATTGCTTGGTCACCTCATGGAATTAGAGAAGTTCTGGTGGTGTAAATTTTCGGATGACCTCACGATGATTCTAGGGATTGAAATACATGATGATGATCATTATTTATCTCTTCATGCGGCAAGAAAATATGAGAAAGGTATCCTCTCAGCATATGATCGTCTGGATCTCAAGTAGACAGAGAGGTTGGTGCTAATGGAATATAGATCGGACCTTTCCATATAACCACTGGTGTCGAAACTTTGTTATTGATTGTTTTCTGGTACCAGGTCAGGGACTAGACGAACTTCTCTTTTATCTTTTTGGACATGGGCCCTGGAGGTGTTCGCATCAGCAATAAATTTGGAGGCGTCTCTGACTTACTCCATATGACACTTGTGTTGTTATAGGGGTGGTTCCTCGGTCCGGATCTTGAGAGAAACTAGTATCCCTTTAGAAACGGTTGTCACGTCTGCTTGTGTTCCAACGAGAGTTTCATGCAGCTTCATCAGATCAATTAGGCTTGGTGGTTCTTGTTCATCCCTGACATCTCCATAAGTACGGCCAGAAAGAGGGGTGTTGGTGTTTCCAGTGGTAGTGTTTTGAGGAATGGTTTCTGGCATACCACCACTGGTGTTACCAAGATTGGTATTGGTTGCTGAACCTGAATCGGTGTTAGTCTATGAACCAGACCTAAGACCCACATTTTTTTTATTAGATGGTTGAAGAACTTAATTTGTTACCGAGAGTTTGATCTCCGTATATGGTCGCCAATTGGTAATACCTAAAAATAATTCCTAGGCAAAACAATATACCGTTGAAGTACCTTTTTTAGGTTCGAAAATCAAAATCGTACATGACGAGCCTAAACCAAGACAATGGCCATTCACGTCCTGTTTCGTTCACAAATTGAGAAGATGGGTTGATCTTAAGGGAGGGAAGCAGAGAAGGTTGAGAAAACCACGGTGGTGATGAATTTTGTGTGTAAGGTGGTCGAACTGTGGAAAATCATAGTTTTGGAATGATAAGTTTGTTCTGTTCTATATCGTATCTGCTAATATTAACGGATATCGGATAATATCCTATATCAGGTTCAATGTAATTGAATAAAACTATTTTCAGAAATATGTCTGTTTTTGTCATTTGCTGCAATAATAACAATAACTGAACCTGATATATTACGAAACGCAATTTGTTCACATTTTTAATCATCTTTAACTTTAATTTTTATTTTACTAAATGTTCAACTGCTTTTATTACACAGCACAACACAACAATGCATAGTAGAAATGCGTTTTTATAAAACTCACAGCAATACCAAACTAAAGCCTATTTGTTATCGTCCACCAGTTATGACAGTCTTAGAATGAAAAAATATTTAGGAGTAAAAAGTCCAAACAGATACTTTATATGCTACGAGAGAAAATTAATGTTAACAAATAGACAACATTTTTGTGTTTTAAACTGCAACACTTTTCTGCTAATCTGACAGTTCAATCTAGCCCATAGGAATTAGCCTGAGGTAGAAAGGATGGCTTTGTGCAAATCTGTCGGATTTTCTTTCTTTTTTTGTCCTAACAAATAACGTGGTCCCATATTTCTTTCTTTTTCCTCATTTGTCACGCTGAAGACGGCAGAGAGATACGAGGTTTCTGTCCTCTCCACCCACTTGCCTTTACCAGCATAAATAAACCTATTCTTGCCCCCATCATGCATGCCAATATGCCATGTTCTGTATGGTTCGGTCGACCACTGCATACAAAATTCAAAGAATCTTTGACCATTTCCATAACTAACCATTATTGTTTTATTCATTGCTAGTTGCGTTAATGTCTTGATTCTATTTTGGGCTGTTTTAACAAAGAGTTGTTTTTTCCTTTGTTCTTATAGGTCGAAATGCCCCCCAAAGAGAATAGGAATAGCCGTGCTGCACAACTAGTTGTTTTGCAAGCTAGTTATAACCGTCACCATAAAATTTGCAGGCTTACTCCCAAATAATCAGTAACAACTTTTATGGAAAAAGAGAGTAAGAGACCGATTTGCAAATCTGCAATGATCTTACACAATATGTAAGTAAAAATTTATGGGCCTAACTAACCTTGAAAACCCGCTTGTAAGGTTAGGGTTGGCGAGGCATATACAATTTTCATAAATCCAGAAAATCTAGGCAATGCGGGATTATACTTAATGCCCTTTTTACACAAAGCCGGGGCCAAATAAGACCCTTACTGGCATACGAACATAGAAGAAGAAAATAAACAAGACGCTTACCGGGCTAAACAGCTAAACAATGTCGACACACCATCCAAACATCTGTTTCGGAAACATGCTAAATCCCATGGGCGCAATTAACTTTGAAAACCAGCTTATAAAGTTAGGGTTGCACGAAACATACACTTCACAAATTCAGGGAGTCTCTAGGAGACGTCGGACAACACTTAACACCACAATATGGAAATAATAAATGCTTACTATTTATACTGAGAATCACCATCGGCAACCGAATCAAATCCAAAAAGAACCCTCGTATTTTATAAGGTCCCTCTAGATTGGTAGGTCTACAGAGACATATGTGGAGGTTTATGGGCATTCCCATAGTAAGAAAAGTTTTCATGTATATCTTTCACCATTTAACCTCGTCATCTACCAGTTTGAACTGTTTTCAATTGTAAACAAATGATTAAAGTGTACATACTTCTTTTGCGAAAATGTAGTATTTCATAAGAGAATTAATCACTCAAAAAATCAAGTTAATTTTATTTGGCTATTTTGGGGCCTATCATTACGTGACAAAATAAGAAATTATGAAGTAAAATAAAAAACTCTTTAGCCAAATAGATAATTTATTTCTGATTAATTAGTGTTAGGTCGGATGATTAGTAGATATTTAATCAAGTTAACCCTGAAATCAACTAACGTTAGTTCATCATCAAAACATGAAAATTTATGAATTTTTTTTTGGCAAAAATCAACCGGGAATCGGTGGATGTTCGTGCACTCGTGTACCGATTCTGTGTTGATGTTTTAATTCATGAAGAAAACCAAGAATCGGTGCATATTACTTACTACATAGTCCGATTGTAGGAATCCATAAGAACGATATGTGCATATAGACCGATTCCAAAAATGCACAAAAAATAATCGGTTTATATAAGTGACCATGTAATCCGATTCCATGTTAAAAAGTATACATAAAAACTTGATATTTTTTTCATTAAGAATCAGTCTATGTAGACATTTACATGAACTTATTCTAGCAAAAAAAAACAAACTAACTAACTAAAAACTTGGTATAAAACCCAATTTTAATCCATACTCGAACTGAAAATGATATAAATCATATTCATTATATACTCGTTTTCAATTTGGGTATAAAAATTTCATTAAAAAAATTGGGTATTTTCTATAACCAGAATTGGTCTATGTTGGAAAGAACATCAATCGATTATGGTTGATTTTCAGAAAAATTTTATGAGGAAATTTCAGATATTCATAGTTAACTTATTGTTGAATCTCAATTATAAGGAACGAGTTCAAGGGATTTGACTCAATAAATCGAATTGTTTGTCGTCGGATTTTATTTTTTTATTTTTTTGAAAACCTAAAAAAATAAAAAATTGAATTGTTGCTTGGGATTAGGTTTTAGTTTTTGATTTTGATTGAATTGAGAAAAGATTATGTTTTGATTGAAGATTTTAATCAAAGATTAACATAAATGATTTTGGTTTATTTGTTTTATTAGTGTAGAGGGTAGTTTAGTATTTTCAGACACTTTAAACAACCCTTATCATCTTTTTAGCTGGGATCAAAATTTTAATAGGCATCAAATAGAATGGTTAGGCCCCAAAATAGCCAGATAATTTTAACTTGGGTTCGGAAAAGACGGTAGAAGTGATAAGATATAACAATGTTAATGGATCACTCCTCATAGTTAGTTATTTATTAACTACCTGGGTTCGGAAAAGACGGTAACGAAGTGATAAGATATAACAATGTTAATGGATCACACCTCATAGTTAGTTATTTATTTGAAAATTTGGTGTGTATTACAAAAGCAGAATCACCGTACAATTTACGAACAAGCAATTGGGGGTGTACATGAAATAATTGGGAGATATTTTATTGTTCATGCCATCAGTGAAAAACCACGCCGATTTATATTGCTGGCATGAACAGGTAAAATATCCCCAAATTATTTCCAGTATACCGCAATTGCTAGTTCCAATTTACAGGTTACAAAAATTAGAAAGGGATCCTAGACATTAACAATAAGGCCGTCAATGGGTTAGTTTCCCCCGATTACCACTTGATATAGACCTATTTATAAAAGTTCCAAGGTAGGATCGAAGGTATAAAAATGCCGGCCATCGGGTCTGGGTACTCATTGGGTCCTTAACAAACTAATTTCATTTTAAAAATTCTTTATCTTCTTTACTCTTGGTTTAAATCTAATACTCCTTCCGTTCCGCTTTAGATTAGGGTTCAAGGATATGTTTTTGTTCCACAATACTCTTGATAGTTTCTCGTAAAGCTACCAACAATACCCAGCATTTTATCTTGGAACTATAAGTTTATTTTTAATGGTTGAAGACTTTTCTCAACTGCATCGTAATTTTTTTTTCATATTTCTCTCCATTTTTTAATCTTTGTGAAACTTTCAAACCATCATCTATAGTGGAATATAAGGAGTATATTTTTACGTTTTTTTATTGTAATACCACTGTTAAAACAATGGAAAATATAAAATCTAAAGTCAGAACTACTAGTGGAATCTTTATACGATAAAACTTTGTTAAATTAATTCGCGATAAATTAATAATTTTGCTAAAATAATATTTTTTGCCGTTCCCGACTTGAATATACTAAATTAATAACCCAGCTAAATTAAAATAATACAAAAAAATTAAGTTTCCAATAGGGCCCAACTAATATATAAATTCATAATCAACATGATAACATTATATTATGTGGCTTATTAAAATAGACATTTACTGATATTTGTTTTTTTTTCTCATTTATGATACATTGGACTCCTCTCCTCTCTTAGAGAAAAAAAATCCAAAAAAAAAAAAAAATCTTCAAGTAGCCTCCATCTCTTTGCTCAGATCTAGTTCGTTTTGGACTAGATCTGAGCAAAGAATTTGTTTTATTTTCATTAGTATTGGTTTTTAGTGTAGGATTTTAATTTTGGTTTGATTTTGATGTCGTTTGACATTTTTCTTCGCCTTTGGAGCGATTATATCTTCGCTTTTGTACGATTTTTCCTTCATCTTTATGGTGATTTTATCTCTAATTCCAATGTGACTATTTCTAGGAATTTTGGTTGGTATGTGGTTTGTTATTTTGGATTTATCAAGAACATCAATGATTCAACTCGGCGGCGCTGCGATTTCACCTTCAATCGAAGAGATTTAGGGCATCCGGGTTCGTCTTAAACAATGGTTAGAGCAAATTAATTCTCAATTTCAGAAGCATCTCTTTTTGAAGAAGATAACTATCTTAAATGGTCGGATTTTATTCCGGTCTATACCATCCTTCCTCCTCCCTACAAAAATTGGATATTATTGCAGTTCATCGCTCTTTCTCTTTGCGATTTAATCATAATTTGTATCTTTATTTGTATTTGGATTTTAATTTTCTTGTATTATGATGTTCTTGATTATCTTGTAAACATCCATGTAACCTCTATTTTTCCATGAAATAAAATGTTACATGATATCAAATATATATATATAATACATTGGACTCAATATTTATTTTTTTGTATTCCTTCGAGAAGTTCCGAAATGATTTTATTGTGTTTTCTTTTTCTTATTTTAATTTTAACATTGAAGTATATAAATTTATACACATAATATGTCATAAAATAATTAAAAAATGATTTGAATAAGAAATTTAAAATTAAATTTGGTATGTTTCTATATAATAATAACTTATTAATTTATTGATAAAAAAAAATTCTTATTTTGAGGGACGAATCGGTGCAACATGAGGCTGAATCTCAATGGGTCGTAACAACAAGTTTTATTGACAAATTAATACTTCGCTAAATTAGATAGAATTTAACAGTCCCAGAATTATTAATTTATCGGTACTGTACTACTGTTTTCGGATTTCAGAAAATATAAACTTCATCGGTAAAATCATTAAAAAGTAATATGTGTTATAGGGCCTATGGCCCATGGATGTACGGTCCATTAGATGACTAGATTTTACCTTATTTGTACATAAAGAACATTATGTGTATGTAATATATGATGCCTTTTTATCAATAAGAAGTTCTTCTCCTTCTCTAATTGTTACTCCAACACGTTATCATGAACGAAGCTATACCGCAGAGCTAGATTGGATCGGTTGATTTTTTTTTCCATGGATGTGTTACCAGGTATTTCTTTTGAACAAAGAAATTTCGTTTCATAATATATATTAGGGTTCCACGAAAGCATGATTACCAAACGTAGAGATTTTACCGTTAGATTTTCATGAAAACTTAGTATGTTCTACCCAATTAGTCTTTATTTACTCTGTTAAAATTTCAATCAAGTCGGAATATGATGCAATCTCCAAATTAGGATTTTAGTAGAAATGTCTTTGTTCAGAAAACTCTAATTATAACAGTGTCTAAAAACCTATGTTTCGTATAATTTTAACCGTTGGATTATTCTGTAATTTTTATATGTGGTATATGTTATCCTCATGGAGATACTGTAAAAATTTCATAAAGATCCAACCATGGAAAGTACTCCAAAGTACGTGATATTTCCTGCTGTGTCCACAGAAACGTGAATTGGAACAGTTATACGGCGTCATAAATATCTTTTTATCTAGCCGTTGGATGTCTTTGAAATTTTAATATGTTTGTCAAAACATTGTGTTGAATCTACTGTAAAAATGTCTTTGAGAATGTAATTGATTGCATCTTTTATAGTCTCTAATATATTTGGAAGGAACTATATTTTAGAGAAACTAATGAGTCAATCTAGTGCAATGTAATTCACTATAATATTTGGATTATTGAAACCATATTGACTCCGACGTTGAAATGTTGGGAACTAACTCATGCAGGCTTTGGGCATAACCATAAAGCAACTTTGGTTGTGACATGATGTTTGTTTTTAAAAGAAGTCATACAAATATCACTTTATTTGAGTGAACGAAAATGGGAAAAAGATTGACAGAATGCAAAGTGACGGCATATTTCTCAATAAGTGTTTTCTAAAGTACTAGATGCACAACCCCCCCTTCCCATTATGCTTTTAAGTAAGAGAGCATATCACTCATTTCACAAAGTCTTCAGTAAAACAGGATCGGGACCATCCTAAGATGCAAATGTTTAAAAAATTACATATTAGAAGAAAAAAAACGAGATGAAATTTAGAAAAATATTCATGCAGAATGCGGACCATTAAAGTGACTTATGGTTCTGGTGAATGTTTTGACATTTTGAACTATTAAATAGTTCCCAAGAAGTTTTGCATTTGGAAAACTACTAGCACATATTATACATATAAGGGCTCACCACCCCTTGAAAATGCTAGCTAGTGCACATCAAAAGGACTTGATGGTTATTGAATGTTTAATAGGATCAATGTAGAGCATCCTATACCCCATGGTCTCACAAAGGCTATCATCAAAGGTTACAGATGGTGCCTAAGGCATGCTTATGCGTACAAACCTACCTTTAACTGCTTGGGGAATATGCAATATTACACGCATCTTCACTTATTTGTTTTAGACCCACAATTGGTCAACCATTCTTTGCGTACCAGTTGGTAACTGGATATTAGCCTGACATTTTTTTGTTCTTACGTAATTTTGGTTGCACTATATATGTGCCCTTACGACTCCACATCGTACTATGATGGGTCATCAAAATGATCAAGTGACTATGTTGGACAAGAATTTCCAACAATTATCCGTATTTTTAAAACCTTTGGCAAGAGATCTCTTACCGCTAGATTTATGGATTGTCATTTTTGATGAGACAATCTTCCCGTCGTTAGGGGGAGATAAGAAAAAGTATTTTCTAAGGGAACGACAGGAATTTTCGTGGTGTGTTCCCACTATGTCTCATATTGATTCTAGTACTCCACAAATGTAAATGTGAAGTGACAAAGAATAATCGATTTTCAGAATGTACACTGATGTCGCTAAAGTGATGAGATCACACATACCAGCTGCAAACCTACCTGCAAGGTTACGAATCCTCAATAAGGGATATGCACCATAGACTAAAGTGTTGCAACTACACTTAGTGGAAGTGTGGTTGAGGCCGTGGCTCCATAAAGGAAGATGGAGAGACCACCAGGTTCGATCAATGCTCACCTAGAAAGGAAGTAAATGAGTAAGGCACAACCTATAATTTGTATCATTAATGAAATCATCTCATTTGATTGTCTCTGACTATGTCCATGAATCAAAACTGGAGGACGCTCCGAAGTTTAATGATTCCAGAGAACAATGAAATCCTAAAGGATTATGAGAATACACACAAGTCAATGGAAAGATCGTGCGAGCATATTAATGATTATTTTTATATATAGTTGCTCAAGGAAATAGAGCAGTATGAGATCGGACCATGCTTTTTATTATTTAATGTCAACAAAGAGCATATTTGGCCTACACAATCCAGGTAGAACTTGGTTCTTTGACAAATATACAGGTATTTAGTAGGGTAGTGCTAACCAACCAAGTGTAAAGCCTATGGGACATACATTATTATTTTTCATAAAGCACAGTGGGAAGAATGAAGTCTCAAAGTATCAAGACTCGCCTTGTGGCACGAGGTTTCTCACAAAGCCCTGGAATTGTCCTCTAGTAATGAACGTTATAGCGTTCCGCTACTTAGTTAGCTTGGTAACTTCAAAAGGACTTAAAATTCAGCATATGTATATGGTTGTTACGTATCTCTGAAAGAAACAAGAGATAGTAGATATTTACAAAAGTACTTGATAGCCTTTTGTTTCCCAAATCAAGTGACTCTAAACCACAGAGTGCATTTACAGTTAGATAGAACGCTCACTTATAGATTAAAGTAATCAGGCGGATGTGGTATACCCGTCTAAGTGGCTATTTGATTTGGAGGGGATAGACAAGTAAGATTCACAAGAAAGTTCTTGATTTGGAATTGTTGCTATCTATGTCGATGGTACATACATGATGGGTACTCTTGATGTAATAAGAGACCTTAAGAGCTATTTGAAATCCGAATTTGAGATAAAAAAAATCTGGGGAAAGCTCGACCGAATACTGAGCTTGTGGTATATTATTCCACCAGTTTGCATATGTCTAAAGTTGTCAGGCAATTTAACAAAGACATGCATCCTGATAGCACTCCCATGATTAGTTGAAGTACAAAATAAGTAAATGACAATTTCGTCTAAAGAAAGATGACCAAGATGTGTTGGGATATGAAATTCCCTTATCTAAGTGCAATAGACGCATTGTTGTACTTAGCATAATGTACTCGACCAAATGTTACATCCTCAGTGAACTTGTTAGCTAGATATAGCTCAGCGCCAACGCAACGTCATTGGAATTATATAATGAACGTAATCATATACTCAAAAGTAACCACTGACATGAGTTTGTTTTATCCATGCAAAGACATAAAAAAGGAATGCTAAAGGAATTGCAATCCAAAGGTTGTTGATTATGAAGGAAAAATAATATCTTTTCCAACGAAAGTAATCAGGGGGAGATATGGTAGACTATTTTCTAAGTCATTACCGATATTCATTTTCGAAAAGAACATGACTAAAGGAACTGTCTGGAACAACTCTGAAAGTAATCAGGGGGAGGTGCTGACATCGGGGGGAGGATCCAAGGATACGATGTCGACATATTTTACTTCAGAAATTGAAGCTGTGTTCGATCGAGAATAGTTTTTCCCAAAGGGTTTTGTTACTCGACAAGGTTTTTAGCGAGACAACACTAAAAACATCAAGTATGTTGAATGTTGAAGACATAAAGATCGTGTTGATATTACTGAAAATATTTGAATCAAAGAAATGAAACGCAATATTCTATTAAGCAACGTAACTTCCAGAATCAACAACATGGTCTTATAAACATTAAAGTCACCAAAGTAAAGTGTGATAAACTCCTTCTGACTGCATTAGACTAATGAAGATTGTCTGACATCAGGGAGAGCATCTAATGGTGTGTTGAACTATTTTCCTTCACCGAGGTTACTTTTTCCCACAGGATTTTGTTACTCGACAAGGTTTTTAATGAGACAACAACAAACACCGGGAATGTAATTTCCCAACTAAGGCTATTGTATTTCCCACGAGGATTTTCTGCCTTAAGAGTTGTGAAGCAACTAATCAACTTCAACGGAGCAAAGTGATCATCTGCAACGAATCACCTTTACTTGCATCTGTCACGTTGTACTCTTTTCCCTCCGTCAATGTTTTATCCCACTGGGTTTTCCTTGTCAAGGTTTTAGTGAGGCAACATATTGGAGTCCAACTATGTTTTAAGTTTGCTTAATATTGTACTATTTTTCTTTAGTTCAGGTTTTGTCCCTCTGGGTTTTCCTGACGAAGTTTTAACGAGGCAATTAACTTAGACTCGTCGATCTTTGAAGATCGTATTGCATGTGATGAACTACATGTAAAGTACGAGACAACATGTGAAGTACTACATGTGAAGAGATGTACCAAGGTTTTATCCCACTGGGATTTTCCTTGTCAAAGTTTTAGTAAGGCAATTGATTTCAACACAAGTCATCAAGGAGACAACGACATTTGAAGAACTACATTCGAAGCACTATATGTGAAACACTACATCTGGAGTTCCATTGTTGAACCGCACAAGGGGAGTGTTATAGGGCCTATGGCCCATGGATGTGTATGTAATATATGATGCCTTTTTATCAATAAGAAGTTCTTCTCGTTCTCTAATTGTTATTCCAACAATTTGAAAGTAATGTCCATGAATTTTTAGAGTTCGTTCTGCCCAAGCCAAACTTTTACTCGTCAACAAAGCCATATTTAGGACTTAGACGTGTAAGTGACCAATCGGGCCCGCAAATAATCTCGGTTCCCCAAATCGAATGCTGGAAATCACTCATTACGGAACGTAAAATTCACATTTCCTATCGTTCTTTGGGTACCCTCGTTCTTTATGCACATATAAGAAACACGTAAGGCACAACACGTCGCTCACACAGTTAAAACGCACCAACACAATAACATAACATATACTACTATTTCCATCATATCATCATCATCTGATTCATCTCCCATACATCTCCATCACCATCATCATTCCAAATTCACCCTTTAGGACAAACTTCAAAAGGATAATAAAATAATAACAGATATTTTCAATTAAATTCTTTTTTCTTTCTTTCTTTCTTTCTTTCTTTATATCACAGAAATATAGGCTTTCTTTCAACTTCCTAAATCAACAAATGCATAATAGTTATAATCTGATCAAGCGAAGAAGATTAAGAAAACCCTAGAATTTTATAGCTGGGTAAAGTTTTGTTTGGTTGTTCTTGATGAAGCAGAGTGTTAGATATCAGAGGATTCTAATCCTCTGTTTACTTTCAATCTCGGTTTTAGCTCCTATTTTTTTAGTTTCAAATGAACTCTCAAATTTCTCATCTTCTTCTGGTAAGAACAAACCAAAATCTCAGATTTTTTTCATACTGCACCACATTTTAGGTTCTTTAATTAATTTGGGGTATTATTTGATTTCTTTCTTCTATTACAGGAGATAAAGAATTTGTTGGGGATTTACCTGGAATTGTATGAATCTTCAACCTTGTTTGATTCTTTGTGTGTATTTTTTGTGAATTTTATTATTAGTTTTGAAGATGTTTTTTTTGTTGTCTAAATCTATGCAGAAATTCAAGACAGATAGTCCTAAACTAAATGCTGTACAACAGGAATTAGGGGAAGGTTTGAAAGAGCCTGTTTTAGTAGTGTATAAAGATGGTGATTCTATTAATTCTTTAGTTGATAGCAATACAGAAGGAGGTACTTCAAATCGTGTAATAGAACGTAAAGGTTTGTATTCATTTGTTTTTTGTTCTTTTCTGAAGGTTTTTGATTCCATTATTCCAAGTTTTCTACTGAAAATTACTCATCTTACTTGGATTTTATTCTTTAAAAGTTTCAGAGACTGATTATGATGTAAATGGAGGAAACCAACTGATTCAGATGAAAAATGTATCTGCTCCTTCTGAAAGAAAGGTATGATCTTTTGTAAACTGAATCAGAGTCTTCCTTGCCTTCGCAAATTTATGGTCGAATCTTTTTTACCGATAGGTTTAGAGGGTGGCTGGTGGCATTGATCTCTGGCAGTAAATCTTTTTTTTTTTTTTTTGGATTAGAGTATCGGGTAGATATTAGGCTCGAAAAGGTGTTGTTAAGATTCAGATGAGATTGGGTTCAGGATCTCTTGTGTTTTTCTATGAGTGAAGGAAATATTGGTATTAAATTCCCAGAGTAGAAACCCCAATTCACCTACTCATAGTTGCTTGATTGACTCGCAATGCCTCTTGCTTTTCTGTTTCATGACATAACAGTGTCCACGAGACAGTAATAACATTTAAATGTTTGGACTTTTCGTGGTAGTAACTTGTGTGCAATTGATTGATTGGTGTTGTTCATGTCCTAATTTTTTTTTTTTAATCCCAATCAGGAGCAATTGCAGCAACCAACTGAGAAAAGAGAAGCTCGGAGAGGGACTGATGAGAAGGTAAAAGAGGGTAAAGATCAGGTGATCAGAGCCAAGGCATACTTGACTTTTGCACCACCAGGTAGCAACTCCCACTTGGTAAAAGAGCTGAAGTTGAGGATAAAAGAGCTAGAACGATCGCTGGGCGATGCGACAAAGGATGCAGATTTGCCAAGAAGGTATAACCTCACTTAGATAGTTTGATTCTCCTTTCCCTTTGAAATCTAATGCAGAACATTGAAGTTAAGCTGACTAGTCGAGGGGGAAAAGTGATAGTACGAATGCTATCCAAGAATAAGGTTCATATGTGGTAAACATGAGTCGATAAGAGATTAATTATGTTTTGCATCTGAGACAAAATACTTTGCAGTGCTTTGCAGAGGATGAAATCCATGGAAGCTACTTTGGGTAAAGCCAGCCGTGTTTACCACGATTGCTCTTCCATGGCAACCAAGCTCCGAGCAATGACATACAATACTGAAGAACAAATTCGGGCACAGAAAAATCAAGCTATATATCTTGTTGAGCTTGCTTCCAGGACTACACCGAAAGGTCTTCACTGCCTTTCCATGAGGCTCACCGATAGTTACTTCTCACTGCAGCCTGAAAAGCGGGAGTTTCCAAACCAGCACAAATTAAATGACCCCGATCTCTATCACTTTGTTGTATTTTCTGACAACATTCTTGCAAGTGCAGTGGTTGTGAATTCCACCATCTTTTCTTCTTCAGTAAGATCATTGATCCTTTCATATGCCGTTCTTTTTGTTGTTTATACCTAGTGTTCCCTTCCCATCCCTCTTATAGGGCAGCACATTTTAGTAAAAAGTTTAGAAGCACCAGGATAGCAGTGAAGTGTTTGCTTTCTCTTTCTTCATAAGTAGAATATCAACCCATTTCTCTTGTCCTATAATCGGGCGCAACTAGAAGCACCAGGTAGCAAGAAAGTGTCTCACTTTTCCATTTCCTAAAGTAGAAATTTGCCCTGCTTCTCTGTTTGCCTGTGTCTCTAGTAGCTCGACATGTGTCACTTCCATATGTAAGCTCGCATGTAGTGAATACTGTGTTATCAAAGACTCTAACCCTGCTCGAATCTTTTTCAGGAAAAGGAGAAACTTGTCTTCCACATGATTTCTGATGCTATCAACCTCCCTGCAATAAGAATGTGGTTCTTGCTAAACCCACCTGATCAAGCTACTATCAATATCCAGAGCGTTGAGGATTTTGAATGGCTAGCTACCATGTATGGCTCAGCGTTAAATATGCAAAACTCTCGGGACCGTAGATACTCTTCACCATTGAATCATCTCCGGTTCTATCTGCCAGAGATGTTCCCAGCTCTAAATAAAGTTGTGCTCCTTGACCATGACGTGGTTGTACAGAGAGATCTCAAGGGATTGTGGCAGGTAGATATGAACGGGAAAGTCAATGGAGCAGTGGAGACCTGTCGAGAGGGTGATATCTCATTTAGTAAGATGAATACGCTTATTAATTTCTCAGACCCAATTGTGGCGGGAAGATTTGATCCTGAAGCATGCACATGGGCATTTGGGATGAACATGTTTGATCTACGAGAGTGGAGGAGAAAAGATTTGACAGCAGTCTACACTAAGTACTTAGAAATGGTAAGCAAGCTCTCGCCTCTGTTTTCGTATTCATGGTCTTGGAATTGACATCTGGGATTCAATTTCTTGTATTCTGCCTATTTGGGGGGATTTATAAAGCTTGTAAAAACTAATCGAGTGAGGAATTTGCAGGGAATGAAGAGGGAGTTGTGGAAAGGTGGGACCTTACCGTTGGGTCTGGTTACCTTCTATAACCAAACGGTAGCTCTCGACCATAGATGGCATATCCTAGGTCTTGGCTATGAGTCGGGATTAGGACGTGGAGAGATCGAAAGGGGAGCTGTAATTCACTACGATGGTGTTATGAAGCCATGGCTGGAAATTGGAATTGGGAAATACAAGGGATACTGGAACAGATATGTCAAATACGATCACCCTTACTTGCAACAATGTAACATCCATGAATAGATAAATAGGTTTAAAGGGTAGAAAAATAATTCTTAATCCATTTACATATAATTGCTTCATTTTTCAGAAGCTGCACAAGTGTCACTTGATTTTTCCTCTGTCCTATTATAATGTAAATTCAACTTCTTTCACTACCTGTTACCCCCGGCCACAATCCTTAGAGCTGAGTATTTTTATTTTATTTTGGTAAACTATAGCTGAGTCGATTACTATCAGTAGATGAGATTGAATTTGCAAGTCTTCCACATTTTCTTCTTTCTTTTTCTTTTTCTTTTTCTTTTTCTGTGGATCTAAATCCTGGTACAGAATGTGACACGTGGAGAATATTAATTGGGTGAATGTAGATGAGAGAATTTGAATGTGATGGAGAGAACTCATCTGTATATCCAGTTGTCAGGTTCGCACTGCAGGACAGTTTCTCATAATCAATTCTTAAGGGCAACTCCTCTTGATCACGAAAAAGAACAAACACTAGCAAAACATAGAGGAACAGTCAAGCGGTTTTCTTCTATCTTTTACGCCCTCCATCACTTCTCTTCGATATTCTAAGAGAGAATGGCCACCATCACTGCAGCCACACCAACTTCCTTATCAGTGGTGGTCAGTGCTGGCGCTGTGCAAAAGCGTAGCCTTAGAACCGCAACCTCATCGGTTCTTGGTAAGAGGTTTTTTGGAATCACATAACCTAACTTAATCACTAGTTAATAGCACTTTTGCATGACAGTTGTGATTACAGCATACGTTTTTTGTATTGACCATTAAGTGTGATTAAATGGATGTCAGGATTGCCAGCCATGGGGAGGAGAGGACGCATGAGATGTTGTTCAACAGAAGAGAACAACTCATCTGCGAGCAAGAAGAGCTCACATGTCAGCCTAACTGCAGCATTAATGGCAGCGACAAGCGCAGTATCAGAGGTGACAAGCTGTAGCTCTGGTTGATGAGCGGATGAGTACTGAAGGGACTGGTCTACCCTTTGGTTTGAGTAACAACCTTCTTGGATGGATTTTATTTGGAATTTTTGGTCTGATTTGGACTCTTTACTTTGTTTATACTTCTACCCTGGATGAGGATGAGGATTCAGGTTTGTCCCTCTAGGGTAAAATGATACACCCTTTATTAAGACATGGAAACCCCTAATAATGTGTTGAATTCTGGTTACTTGTTTATTCTATTCATCTACATATAACAGAGTAGTAGGCTTGGAGAAGCATTTTGTTAAAGTTTACAAACAACACATTGGAATAGACAATAGTGTATATGATCTAGAGAAGGAGCCTGAATTGCAGTCATGGAATGATAAACTGGAACGAAGGAACTTTAGAAAAATTGCTAACTATTTGTCTCTGATGCTGAAAACTAACACAGAAGAAAAGCTATTAGTGCGCGCATATATTTGGGGAAAAAAAAAAAAAAAAAAACAGAATTTGACATGCTTGAGAATATGTTCTCAAACTCCCTCTTTAGCCGGAACATTGGAACCCATTTCTTCCAACCTTCATCAATTCGGCCCCATAAAACAAACCATTTGAATATGAGGAAGCAACTACTAAAAGGCCAAAGAAGAAAAACGTCCATTCATTGCAAAAAGAAATTCTAAGCAGTTTTCGTTCAAAACCCATGAAGACATATCAATCACACACTTTCTATTCACACGATTATGTTATACATATATAGATAGTACTTTATCAGAATCAGTCGATTTCTATTGATACCAGTCCTACAGAACAACTATTGATCACTAGTAGAAGACGGAGCTAAACCTAGTTCTTTGAGATGTTGTGGTGTTTCAGGTGGATGATCTTCGTGCTTTGGTCTATCTTGTTGAACCCAACGGCCGTCATAACTCCTCACCATCCCTTTGTTTTCATCTTGCCTCCAATGAGGTGGAACCAAGTAATGATCTTTGAGAAAATCCGAGGCCTTGTTCACCAAAGCTGGATCTCTTCCACCTGCAAGTACAAATCTCTTTCCCTTTCCATGGTACCTGCAATCAGTTACATTATTATTATTCCCTTCCCTGATGTATGGTTTTCCGTGAATGAATCGATGTTAATAAATGGAAAAAACAATAACACTAACCCGTCCAGCAGATGCAAGTGAGCTTCCAAATTATGAAAACAAGAAGGATCATTAGTATCTTCCAAGAATGGAGAGTTCTTATGATCAAGAAGAAGCTCGACTCCCACATGCGAATAATTCCATGGCAATCCCTCGGCAAGCTTTTGAACAAATGGTGGCACTTTTTCGTTAAAAAATATACCGGGTACTTTGGGTACGGTATCGTGAATGTTTACAACTCTCAACACCTTAACACCTAACCCTTCCAACCTTTCTTTAAATCTCTTATTTCCAACTCTAGGTCCAGAAAATGAAAAAACAGACACGGGGACGGCTTTTCCAGTGTCGGTCACATTGACACCGGTTTCAGCTATGTCATACGCACTTAAAACCGCCAAGGCTGCACCTAAACTATGCCCTGTGATAGAGATACTCAGTTCTTCACCTGGATACATTTTTATTAACCTTCTGATTTCAGTCAAGATTTGTTCTCTTGCTGAGTATTTGCAAAACCTGCAATTCTCTTCTTTATCAGTGTAAACATCTAAGAATCCTGATTCAACTTTAACCATTGGATCCGGACACGGAATTTTATCTGATTTGACGGACCGCAAGAAGTCCATCAAATCGGCTATCCATTCTAGCCGTGTCACCGTACCCCTCCAAGCAATTGTTATATCACGACGTCCTAAACGTTTGGATGTTTCATCGTTGGATACAGCTACATACCCCATCCAGTTCGCATTTCTACTCCATATCTTAGACCATCTTGATTTCTTGAAGAAATTCGGAAGATTGATATTAGTTGTTGCATAAAGATACCGCGTCACGTCATATCCACGGTCTGCTAAGCCTAGACACTCGAAGAATTTGCGACGTATATATCTACAACTACCACAGTATTTCGAATATGGATCGTAATCAAAAGCATCGTAACAAGCTTGAGCCATTTCTCCGTACCTTATTAACTCTGACCGTAAAATTGAATCCATTGGATCAAGTAATCCGACCCAATCATCTTGACCATGAATCTCCTCCCAACGATCTCGCAGTTGTTTTTCTTGTTTCCCAATTGTACTAATATCTGAAGTTTGATCTTCTTCTTCCTCGAGCTCGATAATAGCCGATTTTAAGCTGTTATCTTCGGTAACTGCCGATACTTTTTGTAACGGATTTCGTGTAACGTTAATGCCTTTATAGAGCAAATTGGTACCGAAAACAGTAGAGGAATTGGGTCTTGGCTTGAATGAAGAAGGGGATGGTGATGGAAACGTATCGTACCCGTGTCTTACTATCAAAGAAGAGCTCAATTTTGACAAAGAGACAGCCATTTGCTTGTTCTTGAGAAGTTGAAGGTGTGAATGTACTTAAGATCAATAAATAATGAGTAGCTGCATGGTAGATTCAATTTAAAGCGACGGTAAGATATAAAAAGACAATGCGACGCACATTTATGTTATTTCCTGTAGGTGGTTGTACATGTCAAGTGTTGGACCGACCAATGGACCGTGCACACCGAGGACTCTAGAATATCTTACGAGAGTTTTGGTGACATGTCAAATCTCTTAGTTTTACTACTGTTAGGAGAAAGCTAGGAGAAAGCTACTTTTACTAAAGGGAAAGGGAAGAAATTTTTCTCTCGCATTGCGGGAGCATATTTGTACTAGTAGTTTTAAAACCGTTAGATGCACAAGATATGATATCAGCAAATTGCGGATTTAACCACAGTTATCTCTTTCGTTTTATTTAGCAATACACATACGTGTTACGTTATCTCTTCCATTATGTTTAAGATGAGCTTAAAGTGTCTAGCATTTTCTCTGAGTTGCATCATATATATTATGATCTAAGTTTATTCGTTTTCAAGATTTTTAAGATTCATATCAGTTTACTCGTATACTAGTATTCCAAGAAACACATCTTTTAATTTCAGCAAGTTCAGAAACAAGTTATAACTTATAATCTTGATTCAAATTCTCACATGCAACATAAAAATGAATCAAGAATTAGGACATTGATGATGCTGGCAATCTTCGCAATCTTCTTTGATACATGCGGTGGTGCATTAATATTTTGATCTAACAATCATGAAAACTATTTACAAAAAAATTCTCTCACAATTAAATTTTATTTACAACTCTTGGCTTGAGAACATCATCGATCAAGGAGCAGTAGAGTACCCTCGTAACCTTTATGTTTATCCATATGATATAACCATATAGAATCCAATCAGGGCAATCAGAATTTTAAGTATCACAGCTATAGTATATCATTTAATTAAGCATGATATAACCATATGTAAGTATCACAGATCCACAGTAAGATATAGTATATCGTTTAATTAGATTAGAGAAATTTTTAAAACACAAGGAAGATAACTAGCGTTAAGTCGCAGTTTCCATATGTCACATCTTGTGCATCTAACGGTGGAAATGCTACTAGTTTAAGATATGCTCTCGCAGTGCGAGAGCGAATCTTTTTCTGAGGGAAAGTAGATTTCGGGATGGATTTAAAAAAAGTTTTCCCTTATCAATAATCATTCCCCAAAATGATGCGTATATTGTTTATATAATTACTATTTTTGGAGATCTTTGTGTTCTTTAATTATGTTTCTAATGCTTTTTGATGCTTTTCAGAACTATAGAACTATATCTGATGAAAGCAATATCATAAAATCTCATACATACAATAATTTCTTTTGGGAAATGGGTGATTGAATGCAGACTGCAATGTGCACAAACAAGTTCCTATCACTCAGCTTAAAGTTCTTTTCGAAAAACCAATAAAAATAAAACAATATATATATATAATTATATCAGATCCAACACTTGCACAATTTTGGATTTTACAGTATTCTCCCACGAAGGACTACTAATTATGTTGCTCAAAAGGATTCCCAACGAATAAGTATTCTGCTACTACTTAGGAATACTCTTGGAGTTGGAGCACAAAAATAATGTGAAATTCCACTTGAAATAAACCTAGTAATGTCCAGGTTCAAGTTTCAGCTTAATGAAAGAAAACTTTGATTAAAATTAAACTTTTTGACTGAAAATCACCCCAAATAATCAGTTTGCTTTGCTTCCAAACAGATGGTAGGATAACTGAAGAAATTGACACGTTTTGGACAGTGATATTTATTATCATTTCGATATAAAGCTTTGTCCCTCGTGCAAGTGATGTTATGGATGGCAATGGATGGTTATGTATTATTCTAACAAGTAGAGATCAAAGTAATATACTAACAGTTATTTGTTGCACCCTGGTTTCATATATGGAGCTGAGGTCCTCCCATATTTTTTGCCATATATTATCAGTGATAATTGTGATCATTATGCTTATGAAATATTTGATGAAAAATCAAAATCACAAATGATTATCGATACGAGGAAAGTTTTTTCATCCCAAAACCGGATTCCCTTCTCGCCAAAGTGTTTTCCCCCTAACAATTATCCTTTGTTGAACCACTTGCTCGAAATAGATAAGTCAATGTTCATATAGATTATGTGATATGTTGTTAATGTTTTATGACTTTTAAGTCCCAAAATGGTTGTCATAATTGTCTTATCGCGCCTATAAAAGGATATTAGTCTCAATAATGAAAAATCTTACTCAAAGTGCTATAATAACATTAATAGTGAGTCCAAAACATAATGACTCGGTGTGGGTATCAACACTTTTTAGTGGTGAATTTTCATTTCTACTCGGGTGTTGTTAGTTTTTTAGCAATTACAAAACTAGTTATTGAGTCATCACTCGATTAATTTAATTGCGTTCCTAAACAATCTAAAAATCAATCATGAACTTTATAAATAATAAAGACATGTGATGTCATGATTAAAAATCCAAATAAATTTGTATTAGTAATAAAAGTTCATGTTCAGAACTTCGAATTCATCCTTCATCAACAAAGAATAATTTACTCATTTGTTTTACTAAAACCCATGGAAATTATATAAAGAAATAAGAAGACAAGAAGCAATAGAGTAATCACAGTTTCCTACTTTCAAGGGAAAACCCTAATAATCATGTGCTAGCTTCTCCTATGGCTCCTTGTGTTGTAGAGTATCTTGTGTGTTCTTTTTGAATATTAGATATCTTCTTATATAGATATCAAAAACGCGTCAAAGAGCTCCCATAAAACTTGTTACAGTCGGCATGGATGTGCCTTGAGACCCTGCTAACTGTGGGACCCAAAATCGTGAAATCTCCTCCCTAAAAGGTGGGAACGGTTGTCATGGTTGCTTGTCTCAATATCTTTCAACTTTAACCTGATGCAATTTGTGCTCATTCAAAACTTTTCTTATAACTTATTCAAATATGCTCGAAAGCTTCCAAACAACACAAAAAGTAGTAAAATCAAAGCACAATAACATGAACAATAACTTCAAATCAAATGATTTTGGTATCGAAAAAGTGCAAATAATAGACTTATCGGGTTCCTTCCCATGTTCTGCTGGTTTGTTATACGTATTCGTATTTGTTGTTCCACACGACATGCGTTGTTTGTCATCTCTTTTATACTATGCCCATTATGCATGTATGTGATCTGGTTCAGGAATTTCTCTAGTGGCGGTAGCAGAACCAAAATTCCAAAATAACGGGCTAAATTTTTTTTGGCACACCCAAGTCAGCGTAGGAAATAGTACTTCATCTTGAAAGCACTAATGAATAACACTATATTACTTGAGCAAAACAATAATATACAAAAATGTGCTCAATAGACTCTACTTTTGACGAACGACACGTACAAAAATTGTTAGGATTACTAATACCTCGAGCTTGCAGCATTTTAATAGTCGTCAAATAACAAGAGTTCAACTTTTGGTGTACCCCATTATATAAGGACTTTTGGTGTACCCCAAAAGACTCTGTAAAGGTACGCCCGTGTGCAGCAAAAGCATAATTAGATCGCAACTAGTGTTCCATTGATTCACAAAAAAAAAAAAAAAAAAAGAATGGTTAATGTTCTGTACTAGTTTTCTTATGAAAATAGTATATGAAAGAGAAGGAAAACATACGTTGTATTGTACGAAAACGTTATATTGATGTGCACCTGGACTTTTATTTTATTTTCTTTAGAGTATTTTCACATAAATCGGTAAAGGAATTTGGACTCTCTTCTTACAGTTTTCTTCAAACAGGAACTGGATTAGTTTGTTCGCGTGACTGGTACATTTTCCAGCAAAAATTCCACATTGTGAAGTCCCATTTTTACAAGAATTATATAACCATGTGCATAAACCCAAATTGCTCTCCCAGTTATGATACCAACTACGGAGTCAACTGTGAGAGAAGAACAAGGAACGCCATCCTTAATATTTCTTTCTCCATTAATATGATTTCAATTCACCTGGATGTTACCTTGGTAGGTTTATATGGGAACTATCAAATACATAACACAACTACTTTGAATCATTTCAACAAACACTTACTAAGCAACTCTAGAACTGCACAATATTGACCAACTCTCCCTTTTATTTTTCCCCATCTTCTTCTTACTCTGCTAACAAGAAACCATAGATATGAATATAGTGGACCACCTGTTGAGATTGGTGGACTAAACTTATAAAAAAAATTACAATGGGTAAATCATAACTTGGTGAGGTTTTGTAGGGAAAAGGGAGGGCTACAGCCAGGTTTAGTCAACATGTGCTTCCGCCCCTGTCTGATTGGTGTCCGAGTCCCATGGTAATATGCGAGATACTTTATATATTGTTTCTAATTCACTTCGTAAAGTCATATTTTCGTAAAGTCATATTTTAGTATTTTCTTATTATTGATATTGTTCATTTTTTATTTTGGGTGGAGGTTGGTTCCAGTCGCGATCGATGATGACGTTGAGTTTTGTTTCTGGAACTTGATGGTTTTGTGATGGTTACGTGCTGGTTGTGGGTGTGTCATCGGTCTCTAGCGGTTTGACGGTTGTAGGCATGAAGTGTAAAGTAAGTTGTTCAAAGCTTATGGATTCTGCGCTCTTCCTATATTCTCCGGGTATCTTGCGCTTTTGGAGGTGGGTGTTCTCATAATTCTGGGGATACGAAAATTTCTAGTTATAGTCATATAAGTTTTCGTCGTATTAGGGTTATGGATCCATGGTAAGTAGGTGTTTGGATCACATCCAATCTCGCAAATATGGTTATTTTATTCTAGTTCGTGTCTCAGATAAAATATGTAATGAAACTGGATTCGTCGCCCAAGAAGATATCGCGACGCCAATTCCTAAGTTTCATTATCCCTTTGACAAATTTTTCTGCTGCGGGCAACTGTTCTGGTTATCGATCCTTAGATTAGTTCATGTCATATGGGTTGTTCTTATATATAGTGTCTTTGATTGTGGGATCTAATTATAAAGTATGTATGTTGTACTTGCGTATGTGATTATTTTTCCCGTTCGCGATAAGCTTTGCGAGTTTTCCTCGTGTTACTGGTCCATTTGCGAGGGTATCGATGAGCTAAGTCTTCCATCTGAGTTTTATTTATAAAAGTCGTTTGATGACTGACCTATGTGTATGTGTTTCTTGCAAAGTTCATTAGTAACCAGATCTGCCTCGAGTTTTGCCTTTTCTTCCTTTCCGCCATATGTTTTTGGAAATGTATGAAAGGAGACATACTCTAATTTTTTCTGTATGCTTTTTCCATGTTGATAGAGTGCTCGAGCCTGAGACGGTAATGTTGCCGCATATATCATCTCCCAGATATGCAAATATAAAATCTTAGTTTCGTCGTTCATTTTGTGTTTTCCGATGTTACATGAGGCATGACGCGTTTTTTTACCGGATCTAACACTTCCGACAGTTGGTTACACAACTGACCTAACATATAGATGTCAGCTTCACATATCTTATATTTTTTTACCTACTACAAGTTATCGCAACCTAGTTTTATTGGTATAGTAAGCTGACAATGGTCCTCTTATGTACAAAATGAGAATTATCTTTTGTTGTTTTCAAAGAATGGAGAAAATAATTGGTAGTTTTTTTGTCGGAAAATCTAATTACAAAAAAATGAATCTCAAATTGAGATCCCATAGACCTACTACTCTTTTAGTGATCTAAAATAAAAATTGTTTTTTGATATTTTTTCAACGAACAAAGATTGAAATGATCCCCTTATGTCAATGGCAAAATATAGTCGTTAATATAGCATACACATAACACACACCTAAATGCATATGAACTAAGTAAGAATGGAAGTATGATCTTGATTATCAGGGTTTGTCCTTCTCTATCTTTGAGAATAAATATTGATTAAGAAGACAAACATCCACGATCTAGTGCTACTCAAGGACTAACATAACTAAATAACATACATTGTAGAGTACTTTATTATACGTGGGTTTTAAGTTTTTTGCCTCTAACATTTTTCCTTTAAACCTTTAGATATATATATATATATGTAGATTATGGTATCCACATTTATATTGTACAAGCTATGGAAGAGCTAAAAGTTAGACTGAACCAGTGATATGGTTTTTTACAGTGGTAAGAAAAGATTTCGTTGCTCGGACTTGTGAAGATTCAATTTTAGACCTAATTTTTGTAAAACTAAAAATTAGCGAACTAAATTGGAAGAAATGATATCAAGTTATAAAGAGTGCCGAGTCTAAGATTCCACCGATGACCAATCTTTTTGTGGTTCAATTTTAACAATCATCATGCAATTTTTACGTTCAAGTGAATCTATAATATTTCCAAAATTAGATTTTCAAAATATTAGTTGTTAATCGCAAACATGAAGCATCAAAAGCCCTAGACTAAGCGTGCATCATCAAAATAAAAAACAAGTAATTAATAAAAACCATTTAATCAATTTTTATTCAATGCTAATAGTCATAAAACAATTGCAGAAATTAATTTAAATTGATATTACCACATAATTATCAGATTAACGGCTTCATTCGCCGCCTCTGCCATGGGGTTTAGCTCCTCATGTTATGCACTCGCTCAAAATAATGATTCATTGCTCAAAAAGTGTTTACAAGAAGTGAAAATATAATAAAGCAGGGAATTTGCAACGGAAATGATCATTGCAGATCCACTGTTACAAAGCAAGTGTTGCATATTCAAACTAAATGTTGCAGACGCTACTGTTACAAAGAATACTGTCGCGGGAAAATAGTCGTAAACGATGAGAATAAACCATGGTTTAAATGACTGCCTTCAGCAGCACAAAGTTCTTCGTCTTCTTCTTCAGCACAGCAGCAGAAACAGAGTTCTGCAACTCGTGATTTTGTATCTCTGCCACTTTCTAAACCTCCCCCAAACTCTCTATATCCCCCCTATGACTCTCGTAACATCTTTACATACTCGCAGCATCAAGAAAATCTTCGTCATAACTCCAAACAATCATGTTTCTTTTTTATGCAGTTCACGGGAAATAATTCTCTATTTTAACTCATGCACGCGTTATTCTTCAGCAGAGATCATCCAAATATGTTCTATTCACGCAATATATTGAGTTAAACTCGTGCTGCCTCACAAAATTTCCCCAAAAATAGATAAAAATCCCGAGAATCTTTCCCCGTAAATATACTTCCCATGTTTTGTTTTAATCCACGTAAACTTCCTAATTCTTCGAATCCTAGTCACTTATCAACCCTGATTCATCGAAACAGTATACTCGCAATTCAAAACCAACAAAATCTCCGCTTAAATATATCTTCAATCCGATACAGAAAGTTCGCAGTTGCAAAGCAATATCTCCCGCCAAAATTTGTTTCAATCTGTGAAGAAGAAAGGGCGCCCCTTATCCAGACTAGGGGTGCATTTAGTAGTGGGTGCCCTTAGTAATTCTTATAATGGGTGTAAACATCACTTTTCAAGCCAAATTTTCCACGAAAGTTTTTTTTTCCAAAAATACCTACACACCTAAAACACCATAATGAGTACAAAATCGAGCACTAACAATACAAAAAATTGAGAACAATTCAGAAATAAAAATATGTCTATCAAATACCCCAAACTTATTATTTGCTAGTCCTTGAGAAAATCTAATCTAAAAAATAAAAATCCTAACTCACTGTCGCAGGAATCGCGATTGCACTTAGCGTGTGGAACAAGCCTTTAAACCCCTAGGTGGACCCTGTTGCCGAGTTATAGTCTCGGGAGGGTTTACAAGCGGTGTACCCACAAAACCTTTTACTCCAAACCCTAGATACCTGTGCAGAATCTAGGAATGACGGTAAACAATCTCCTTAGTTAGCGTACTCTTATTGACTATATGAGGAATTACCCTGATGTGAATCCAATTGGTGTACATGAGTTTGCACTCAACCGTACTAAAATTCATATATAAGTGATAGAGCTCTACTCAAATAGTTGCACTATGGACATCAATATACGGAATCAAAAAAATCACATGAATAGATTAATAAGATGGATATAGAGATAGATGGTTTGCGATGTTGACTAAGGTGAACGGTGTTCCCCATAATATTTATTTGATCGTCAACGCCATGATAAATCCTATGAATCCTAATGGGTTAAGATACTGGTGTGAACTCTATAACATTTCAGCTTCCGAAGGAAATCAAAACTGAGGTTCCGGATGAAGAAGAAGACTTAGGGGGCAGTAGGAAAGGAAAAGCTGATGCGTCCGCTGCGCCTAGTCCTTCAGCTAATGTTTCATCTTCTCCAAAGCTCATGGCATCCGCTATTAAGGCTTATTCAAGGTCAGTTTTTGCCGAGGAATCTGACGATGTGAAGGAAGTAGAAGCAACAAAAAGTAACCAGAAATCCAAGCCTGGGCAACGCCGCGCTTCTTTCTCCTGCTGGATCAAGTATTGGGCCCCTTCACTTTCCGGCAAACGAGTTGGCGTACCTCCTCGCGAAGGGGAATCGGATCGAGCGGAACTAGCAGTCTTTCTTCTCTTTTGGTTATGCCATGATGTTTTTGAGTACAGTCCCCGGGACACTATCAAGAATGAGCTTATTCCCATGGCAGTGTTGATGTCTCGCGGCGTGTCGTTTCCGCTTGCTACCATGTTTCTGGGCGGTTTGTATCATCATTTGGATTTATTGGCGCGTGATATTCGTCGTGTGGGTCTCATGAGGTGGAAACTTTCTTACCTGCCAACTTTATCCAGGCGTGGACTTGGGAGCATTTTCCTTTATACAAGCCTCCTCAACTGAATCCCCTCGCGCTCTCGCGGCAAGAAGAGGTTACTGAAGAAGATGGTTCTAAACGGCTAGTGAAAGTGCCCCAATCCCATCCACGGATGGCTCTTTATCACAAAAAGGGTTTTCCAGCTAAAGCCAAACTCAAGGATTTCATGGATAAAGGCGACGAGTTCAACCCCGTTTCCTACCAAGATGGTCGCACTGGCTCTCTGCATTATAGTTTTGTTATCAAGTCTCAGCGAAGGATGTCTTCCGCGGATGTGCCTTCATCTGAAGATTTCGACATCATTGTATCCACCTTGCCGGGTCGCCTTCCTGGGTTTCATGGTGGGAAATTTTCGTCTGAGGCATATAACACCATCCGCGTCGCTCGCCAGCTCGGTTTTGATCAAGGGGTTCCTTATAATCCTCCTGCTCCTTCTTCACCTGATGAGCTGGAGATCCGAAAGAGCTTTAATCGTTTTGTTTTTAAAGAGGGTCTTCGGATGAGTGATCGAAAATATTACTTTGATTTCTTCCAACCTTTATCCCAACGGAAGGTGGGAGTTACCAATGAATGGCTTGTATATCGTGACGGCGTCAATAGAAATGTGCTAAACCTTCTCTTCAAGGATCCATATGCTCCTCCGGCTCTGACTAGAGAAGATTTCAAAGAGCTGCATGCATCAGGTCGTGTGAAGTTGAACGACGAAGTTGCCAAGCAATATAAACTTTCCTCGAGTAACAAGGGTCGTCCTCTCCAGCCGCTCGTAACCAGTTGGGATCCTCTTCCGGGCGATGTGTCTTCTCAGAATGATAAAAAAAAGGCGGGTCCTTACCTCCTTTGTCCGGTTCTAAAAAGAGAAGGCGCCCTCCAACGGTGCAACCATTAAAGATCCCTTCTGCCAAGTCCCCGCCTGCTAAGGTATTCTCTTTTCCTTCTCCTTTTTTGCTTTTGGTCGAATTTCTGCCTTAGTTTATTTTATATTGGTTTGTGCCATGTTATTTTAGAGCTCCCCGCCTATTGGTTGGAAACCTAGGGGCCTTTTTATCGAAGAATATATTAATCTACCTCATCACGAGTGGAGGGATGATCGGCAAGCTAAAAATATGAAGCGGGACGCTGGTGTATTGGCTGTTTCGCGGTTACCTTCCACTCAATCTGCTAATACCTCCCCTACGTTTTCTCCGCAGGCTCCAAAAATGGGGTCTCCTTCCTCTACTTCGTTTATCGAGCGCGTTGAACGTCAATTGGGTTGATAAGTCAGTAAAAGTGGTCATGAAGTGATTTCTCCCCGCATGACTCTGCACTCTACCCATCCTTTAGTTGTGAAGACGGTTCTGGACCTTAATCATCCTCTTCGTACTCCTTCCGACATACTAGGTGTGATGAGCGAGTCTGGGTTAGACCGTTCTGTTCATGACTATTCTCATGATGGTAGTGAGGCTAAAGGCGACGCCGAGAATCAGAGCTTTTCTTCTTCCAAGTCTCGTGAGTGTTCTATACTATCCTTTGTTGGACACTGACACGTGCCGGTCAAATATTTTGTTGTAATTATTAAATGCGCCTTGTGATCTATATATACATTCCCATTCCTTATGTTTGTTTGTTTTGATATGTTATTCTATTTTTCTCCTCCTTTGTTTCCTATTAGGTCATCCGGAACCGACTGCATCGAGCTCTTCTTCGCATCAATCGATTCATTCTCCTGCTAACCTTCCTTCCACCTCTGATCCGGTATGTATGCGCGTCTTTTATCATTATCATTATTTCATTATCCTTTTAGGATGTTTGTTTATTCCTTCTCCCTTTTCTATAACATGGGAAAACGAGACGGTGTACACGGTAAAGGGAGCGGCTCAAACTTGTAGGCAAAGGGCAGCGAGTCCCCAAGTGCTAACGAAAAGTGGCAAAAGTCTTCCAAGAAAATTCCCAAAGTCTCGCGTGGTATGGATGCTGACGCCGAACTAATGGCTACTCCAGAAGATCCTCAGTTTCGATACCCTCGTGTTATCAAGGCGGAGGACGCTGGTGTCGACGGTCACTTCGAGCTAGTGCACGGATTCTGGGTTTCTTCTGTCAAAACCGTTAATTACCGGCGCATAGTGGAGAAGTTTGGTCATATGTGCGTTCATGAAGGGATGCTTGCTAGTGCTTTGGTCGTGACCAATAAGGATCTGTTGGATATAGCGGATATGCTTGCTAATGCGAAGGAAACTCCAATCGATCCGGATATGCTGAAGAGGTGGGGCAGCCTTATTCAAACATATCTACTTTTACAATTTCCGATTCAGTGGTTGAAAAATTTGCTGGACGTGACGAGGACGAGCCACAAACGCGCGCCATGTGCTACCGAGTGAGATTGAAGAGCTAGATAAGGAATACAGGAGTCTGCTCATTGTGGCCAATGTCAATAAGGAGGCGTATGATCAGCTGATGGCGGATGTTGGACGAGCTACCTGTAGCGCCCCCTAAGCTAGCAGCTGACTAATCCAAGTAATTAACTATAAAATGAGGTACTAAGGTTCTAAAACATCTAATTAAACATTAAGAAATAAGTTCTAAACAAAGATTATCCCGAATCTAAACCCTCTCTGAAATAAATACAAGAACTCCTCTCAGATGTTACATATATAATAATGATTTGGTTTACAAATAGAATATAAACACAAAATAAACATAGCGGAAGCTAACCAACTATCGAAACCAACTCCTCGAAAGCTTTCATCACCACGTGCACATCTTGATCTGTCTCTGAAACTGAAAGTGGGAATTGGGTGAGCACGTCATCCCGAATGGTGCCCAATAAAAACAATAACTAACTTTCAAGTAATCACTAGAATAATTTAAAGACAATGCAGGTTTTGCTAAAAACAGATACAACACGGAAA
>JAJJMB010011819.1:2946389-2998665 GCA_023531105.1 Papaver atlanticum | reverse complement strand
TTTAACGACATGATTAGATCTTTTGGATCCAAGCGCATGCTTCTTGTCAGCAGATTACATGGTAATTCCCGTGGATCTTGCGTTCCACGCTTATTTAGGCGACGGAGACAGGGAGAACACACACATATTGCTATCCAAGTGTTAATATTTATTCCGATTGGTCTAATTGGTCTGGTCTTTTTTTTTTTTTTTTTTTTTAGTAACTCAATCACTCTATTTCAACCCAGCATACATCAACATAAAAATTTGCAAAAAACAAAAACAGAAGTAATAAGATGATTCCGAGATACGGTGAAACTATCATGTTATCTCTAACACCTGAGCTCTGTGCTTTTATGATAGACTCTATATAGATGTTTCCATCCACTCAGATTGGTTCCTCAACTCCTAAAACCAAAATGCTTCCATCCACTTAGATTGGTTAGTGCTATCCTTAATAGGCATAAATTTCTAGGCTCTGGAGTTTATAATGCAACTAAAAAGTTTCTCCCATACCCCCAAACTTAAATCTAACATTGTCCTCAATGTTCTAAAGATGAAATTAAAAGCATGAACAAGGAGAAACTGTTACCATTTGAAGAAAAAGAGTTAAGGAAAGATATTACCGTGTTGCATGAGAATGGGTTACCTCCCAAGAAGTGCTAAGTTTAAAGTCTTCAGCCAGACATTGGAAAGGATTAGTCACCTCGAATCGTATAACAGTAGTCGGAATAACTGTGGGTCTTCAAAACCAAATAGAGCTGACCAAAGGAAACTGTAATAAACCAACGAAATGAACAAGACTAGCATACCCTTACCTAGTTTCCTTATAAAGAAATTTATATCTAATTGTGGTTCAGGTTCAGGTTCTATGAAAGGGTCTAAATAAAATATTTTCATTGATTGCGTTTCTTTATAGGTGGGATCCGAATTATTAGGTCCTAGAGTCTAGAAAAACTCAAATAAAAACTTAGAAGCACATAATAATAACCTAAATAATTGAGGATCCTTAAAGTCAATCAAATTTGACTTACACAATTGACCACGATAAAAGTGATGGTCATTCTTAAGCAAATGTGTCGATTCTAATTTCCTAAAGCATTTAGGTTTAGTCTCACAACTTAATATTCGACACATTTGGAATATAAACGTTCCCACAGTTGGAAGAAAACTAATTGGTGGGAAAACAAAGTCAATCTGGGTATCATAGCCTGGGAAAACCACATCAACCAGAGGATGGGTTTCTAACGACTGAACTTCCTTATGGACATCACTAGATTCAGGAAAACGTGTATGAAGATAATCTGTTAAAACGGTTGAGGCACATATGTCAAGTCCCAAGTGAGGGACCTTTTTAAGAGTTAAAGCACATGGAGAATGATAATCACCCCCAAACTTAGAGTTTTCAGTGTCTCTAGTTAGACTAGTCACAATCTCCCTAATTTCTAGGTCATCAGATTCCTGAAATAGGCAATTGATTCTTCTAAGTCAAGTTCATCCTCACTCATCTCTACGAGTTCATTTTCTTTGTCTAAGACTATTGTTTCTAAATCACTAGACAATAAAACAGTATTTTCAGAATAAACTCGCTCCTCTAAACCATTATTGGCTTTGTAATCAAAAGGAAATACTACATCGTTTAAAACGGGGATATCTCTAGACAAATCCTTGTCCTTTTGAATAGGTGAATAATTATTAAAATTATTTGGATTTGAACTAGAAATAACATTATCATTATATAGCTCAATTGGAGTAACAAATTCCTGATCACTATGCCTACATATTTTAGATTCTTCATCAACACTATCCTCGTCATAATCATCATTGTAATAACATGAAAATGGTCGAACTTCATCTAAACTAGTGTTTCCAATGCTAACCTCGTCATCTTGATTATGCAAATAACTATCCTCATTTTCAAGGGTACTATTGGAAACACTATATTGGAAATCATGATTATTTCGAGCAAGTCTTTCATTCATCTCAGCCATTTGCTTGAGGGATTCCTCTATAGAGAATTCACTCAATGGTGCAGTTCGTCTATTCATTTCCGACACAAACCTATTTGTCTGCTCAGTTAACTGCTTAAGAGACTCTTCTAAAGATACGTAAGGATCATAAATAGGAACAGAAGGATCATAATAAGGACTATTTTTCAACAGTTTGATTGTATCGTCCAAAGATGAGTAACTAGTACTATAATGTTCCTGATTTTCTTGCTCGTAAGACCAATTCGCGTGTGGATAGTAATTGGGCTCACCATGGTATGAACCATAACCTTGAAAAGGTTGGCGTTCCCAACTACTATTCCCACCATGGTCATAAAAATGATGATGTCCATATTCAAATTCAGGTCGATACTCATTGTATTGGCTTCTATCATACCAGTTCGACATTCTTAATTGCAAGGGAATTCTACACAATCACAAACAAGGTTGACTCGACCAAATCAAACCTATAAAATCTAGCAAACAACAAGCATGATGGCTCCCTTAGATTGTTTCTAGACCAGCTTTTATCCTTCCAAGAGGCAACTAGGTATAGTTTTAGCAAACCTCTCTAGAACGATCCGAATAAAGTAAGTCGAAGAGAAGTAGGGGAAGCTCAGAGGAGCTTTGATACCCCCACATCTTTGGCAACGCTTCCCTGGGTTACAAGGCGGCTCTAATCGACTTACAGTAATCTTCCTGAACTTTGAGTTAGGCTAACAAGATACCCAAAACGATCCTTTTGAACGACTTTCCTATTAAGCTCGTTACCCTATCGGTCTCATTCTAGTCAATATTTTAATGCTTAGGTTCGCGTTAGGTATCGTTTTCCTAAGACGGGCAAGAAGAGAACGGTGATGAAATCCGAACCTTATCTTGTATGGCCTGGCCTTGCCCTTTACAAGGAAATTAAAATCCGTATTCAAAGCCTCAACATATATGCACCTTAAGGAAGACAGTAAACCCGCTGACAGGGGATTCGCGGGTGTTTAGAAGCTTACCTCCAGTACCAGACGGGGGATGAATCGCTGAAGTCGACTTGGGCCACTGACTCCTGTGTCAATGTGCGAACCCGAGGGGCCGAGACGATATCGTAATCGTCGTCCTTCCCTGCAAACAGTTTTGTATTTAATTACCCTTCCGTAGGGTTTTAAAAAATAAAATAAAAATAAAGTCCAATGTCCCAAAAATAAAAATAAAAATGTCCAAAAATAAAAATTTGCAAAAATAAAGTCCTATTTACAATTTCTAAAAATAAAATCTAAAAATAAAAATAAAATCTAATTAAAAATATATATATATATCTTCGTCTTTTCTCTGTTCTTTTCGCTTTGTCTAGCTTTTAATCCTACAGGTCTTTCGTCTCCAATTCCTTTTTTATTCAAAACCTGCAACAAAAAGACAAATACCCAAGAAACGTAAAAAAGAACAAAGAAAAAAAAATCTAAAAACTCTAAATCTAAAAACAAATCCGCGTCGGAGCCGCCAAAAATTGATGTTCTTTGTAGATAGTGGTAAAATGAGATTTGTTTCTCGAACTTGTGAAGGATTTTTTTAGACTTAAATTAAACTCGATAACTCAAATAAAGTTGTATCAAAATTATAAAAAAGACACCGAGACTTTGGATTCCACCATTAACCAATTAAGTGATTCAATCTAATCAATATTCATGCAATTCTTTGCTTTTAAAGTGATTCTAATTTATTTCCTCTAATAGATTTTTGAAGTAACAATTGTAAACATCAAGCATGAAACATCAAAAGTTTAACACTAAGCATGTTCCATCAAAACAGATCACAATCACTCAATAAAAATCAATTTTCTAATATTAGTTCTATGCAATTAATCATGTAAAAGATTGCAAAAATAATTAAAATAAAAATATACCACTTTTCATGGAACAATGGCTTCCTCCGTTGCCTCGACTAAGGGGTTTAGCTCCTCATGGTAAAAACATGCTCAAAAGATAGAAACATGGCTCAAAAGGTGTTTTTATTGAAGGAGAATAATAATACAGCGAATCTGCAACGCTTTTCTGGCGTTACAGAAATCACCGTTACAATGAAGTGTTGTTTATAAACGATAACTGTTTTCTACTGTTGAAGAACGATACTTCTTTGCGACTGTTCCGTGTGGGTTAATGTTCTTCGTGTTCTTCAGCAGCAGCAGCAGCAGAACCCGGTTTCCTTCACCTTTGATTTCTCGGCTCTGTGGTGTTCTAAACTTCCCCTAACTTTCGACACCCCTTCTATATGACCCAACCAATCTATTTATATCAAAAAGAGCGATTAAATCTCTCCAAAATCTCTTCCTTTCTCTTCACGGCAAAGTTGCGGCAATTTCTTGTTTTAGAATTTCTACGCGTTTCTGAGCTTTCCTTTTGATTCTAAACTCTTCCTTAGATAGATACCAATCTTTGGGAAGGTTTATAGCACTTTAATCTCTCTAAAATTTCCTAAAACAGGTCACACACGTGACTTTCCTTTTTTTTGCTGTTGTGATGAAAATCCATCGATTGAGCCCAGTTTAATCAATTTCAACACCCATATTAGATTCCTAGACCCATAAGGAGTCTATCCTATGAAAATCAGAGGTTTAGTCGACCTCAAACTCCTCCAAATCACGATCACCAAAACTGCCAGGAATGTGTTTATTTTCCCGCCAAAAACAGAATTTTTAGAAGAAAGTGACCTCCCCCTATCCAGTCCCGGTCTGTGTTTATGAGCTGCTTGGAAATGGGTTACCCCTTATCCATTGCTGGAGTCCGCATAACACTCGTCCCTTGGGTTGCATTTATCAACTTTTCGAGCCAATTTCGCCGCAAAAGCTTATTTCTCCAAAAACACCTACAAAGAGATAATATACCAAAATAAGTACAAAAATGGGTACTAATAATATACACAATAGAGAATAAAATAGACACATAAATGCGTCTATCATTATCTTATTATCAATTATTAATATTAACATTAATGATTGAACTATTATCTTAACTACTCTTACAATTTAACTTAATTTCTTCTTCGTGTATGTTTGCTTAATTTTTATTGATCAACTAAATCAGTTAATGAACTAAAATTAATTTAAGTATAAGATTACTAAGAAATTTAGTCCCTTTTAATTTTATGCATTAATATATCCGCACATTCTTAAGTTTTAACCTAATAAGTCGTATATTATCTATCTGGTCTATTCGCTAAACATAAATTTCTAATCTGTTACTAATTTAATTTACAAAACTCAATCGTATAAAAGTATTAACAATTTTTCCATTTCAATAGATTAATGATTCTAATTACTAGAGAAGGTACTTCATGTATTGGTTTTATACTAGTGGCTCATTAAATCTTTTATATGACTAAAGATATTTAATATAAGACCATTAACAAGATGAATCATTTTATGTTATATAGTATCATCACATTATTAAATCTAACTCTAATGATCTTACTTTAACTATCTAGTTTTAAATGCAACATAATGTATTTCTGATTTTTTTATAAATTAGTTTAGTTGACAAAAGTTAACCGTAAATAATAATTAATAATTTCGCATAACTACTTGATAAGTGTTAATATTACTCTTATTATGATTATTAGTGATCTTATTATCAATTATTAATATTAACATTAATGATTGAACTATTATCTTAACTACTCTTACAATTTAACTTAATTTCTACTTAATAGATTAATGGTTCTAATTAGGAGAAAAGGTACTCTATTATTTTCTAAATAAAATTTGGGATCTATCAGTTTACTAATAGAAGCTAGTCCACCTAGTATGAATGATAATCCATGCTTGTAGTTGGCATGTCCAGGTTAGCAAGACCCGACGATGGTTTCCTACGAACAAAGACAACACAAACACACCAGAATTTCAAACCTCACTATTCCGTACTGGATTATTTCACCATTCAGCACTGGGGATTTCTAAGTGTGCTTCAATTGAGGCTAATTAATCCTTAATTCTTTAGTAACATTTCTAGCTAAAACATAACTGGTTTCAACCTACAATTTTTACTTCATATTATATACACACAAAACAAGAAACAACCAGTCAACATGTTATACAAATCAATCAAATCAACTCAAAAATCTTTTAGTTATTGATTTTTTTTAGTGAATTAAGATTTATCTCACAAACCCAACCCAGTTATAAACTAAACTATTTTACTAACTGGCACTGGCTATTCCTATTGACGCCCATGCAAGATCTAATAATGAGCTCTGATACCAACATTGTAGCGCCCCCTAAGCTAGCAGCTGACTAATCCAAGTGATTAACTATAAAATGAGGCACTAAGGATCTAAAACATCTAATTAAACATTAAGAAATAAGTTCTAAACAAAGATTAACCCGAATCTAAACCCTCTCTGAAATAAATACAAGAACTCCTCTCAGATGTTACATATATAATAATGATTTGGTTTACAAATAGAATATAAACACAAAATAAACATAGCGGAAGCTAACCAACTATCGAAACCAACTCCTCGAAAGCTTTCATCACCACGTGCACATCTTGATCTGTCTCTGAAACTGAAAGTGGGAATTGGGTGAGCACGTCATCCCGAATGGTGCCCAGTAAAAACAATAACTAACTTTCAAGTAATCACTAGAATGATTTAAAGACAATGCAGGTTTTGCTAAAAACAGATACAACACGGAAAACAGATAAAGCATAAATAAAATAATAAGTTATACTTGAATATAAAGATCTACCAACCAATCTTGCGACACACATTCACAACAGTAATAATAGTTAAGCGACGTAATCCTTTGGAGTAGAGAGGCATGACAATTGCGGATTCTTCAATGATCATTAAAGCGCCCTGAGGTTTTCCGGCCTCGAAGTCATAAACGATAAGTACCTTACCAGTACCTTATTCTACGTGCACTCTACATAGCAAGTATCCAAAGAATCTAATGGTAACAACATTATATCCGATCGAAGTGCTTACACAGTGGAGAGCCCGTATCCGCCCACGCGTAAATCCAACCATCATATATAAGATTATCAACATCATTCTCTCCAAACACCAAAACATAATATAATAGCTTTTGAAAGTAATTTAAAAGAACAGTAAACATTCATGTATGAGACATGCGTTGCCCGTACATAAATAGGGAAAATAATATTCAGTGACGTGTCACACACCTATTAGTTTATTAGTGGCAGCAATTTTCACTCCTTTAGCGCATAAATATATATATAACTTTTGGGCACACACACATCTCACACCAATCAAAAGGAAACCTTCTCCCTTTCATGCTAACAATAAATAAAGATTGTAACTACTTTCCAGTCGATGGAAGGAATCACTTTTGAAAATAAGTAAATACTCCCAAAACACAGATATCAGTTGTTTCTAAAGATCCAAGCCCATCCCTAAATGTGAAAGAAAACTAGTTTGTATTACACACAAATAATACATGCATACACTATCATATAGTAACAAAGATATGCATGGATTTCACAAAAGATAGATTTGTAAAACAATAATGAATACAAGTGAGTTCGTTATCAATTCCCACCTCTTTTGATGACAAGCCTCGCATACCTTGAGATACATAAACCACCGGTTAATTCTTTAGATCGATCGTTGTTAATAAAGATTAACTGTTAATCACACAAGCACTCTAAAGATTAGCCAAAAGGCTCATACAAGGCTCATAACATAATCTCATACAATTCTCTAGATATAGGCTAAGTAAACTATCTAATGGTTTTAAGCCCATTTATAACTATACCTTTTCATTGTCTATCTTTAGCACATCTAAAGGATTACTAATTCAATTAGATTGGTTCTAAAGTCCATTAGATAAGTCTTATGATTATCTACATCTTTGTAGAAGGAACCAAATGCTAATTTAGACCTCAAGTGGTCCAATTCGTCAAAATAGGAAAACTAGATTTAAACCCAAGTCCACTAATCTCGGCCCATTAACACAAGGCCTAGTCCAACTGGTCAACTGAGAGTCTCTAACGGTCAGACCAACGGGCACAGGTCAACTAACGGTCAACGTATAGTCAATAGTCAAATCCAAGGTCAACAAAGTCAAGTCGACGATCAATAGGTCAAGGTCGGGTCAACGGACAAATGTTCAAATCTCAGAGTCGGTCAACTGAGTCAACTCAGGTCAAGACTGGGGATTCAATGAGTCAAAACGATCCAACTCAGTCAGACTAACTGAGTCAGCTAAACAAATAGTCAGACATCTGACTGGAATGACTAACAGGTCTAAGTTCAAGAATCAGAAGTTCATACAATTCAATTCCAACAGTACAACTCTAATAGCAACAACTTCTAACAAAAATGTACACCAACTCTGACTGTAATCTAATCCCCCTTAACTTAGACTAACACCATAGCTTCAAATACAACTCTTACAACATTAACACCATTCTCATAATCTCCATCTCTATCTAAACAAACAACTTCATCATCATCTGCAATATCAATCCGATTCTATTTCTGCACAATGAACCCACAGTTCATTCACCAACCTAAGTCATTCACCTAATTCTCATCAGAACACTGTTTCCTCCACATTACCTATAATCACATCCAACTCCAAAACTCTTCACTGAAGTTTCATTACTAAACTTCTTAATTAAGCAATCTTATAAATCAAATCCACCAACTAAAAGCTTCTCCTGCAACTTGAACTTCATCAGTAACAGTTCCCAATTTTACTTCTATGTTCATCAAGACAGAATTCTATAACTCAACCCATTATCTTGTTACATCCATCACCCGCAACTTTAACAACACTAGCACAACTTGTAACTCAGCTGAACTTCAAATTTATTAGTCTTGTGCGCGCATTCGTCTATCACCTACACATTCAAACTATAACTGTTGCAACCTTTCTCCACCGTCTTCATTAGCTACAATAATAACTCAATCACAGAACCTCCATTCTCATGAACTGAAATCTCAGAACCACCACAACCACAAGACAGCTTCATTCCATATCAACTAAGATTTAAGCTTCATGAGCAACACCAGTTCAACAACAGACCACCAATCTCTTCCCTGCACTCCACAATACCACAACAGCAACATCAAATCTGCAACCACTACAATCAAATGCATCAGCACCTCCTAACCAACACAACCAGCACCACCAGTTTCATCATTAAGCAATAGAATCTCCAGTTCTAACTCATACGCTTTACAACTCAACTGCACCACCAACACCAATTGAAATCAACTTCAACACCACCTGAATGACTACTTCATCCAACTAAGGTATTGATTCTCAAAATCACCTCATAACCAAACCACCTATATCTCTATCATCAGCTCATGCCACACAATTCAATTCCCTCCCGAGTTCTTCTTAAACACCCTAATTCTAATTTTATTTACCATGAAACTAAAATTAAACTCCATAAATCTGTCAATACTTCAAATAACATCAAACCCATTCTATAATCGATCAAAACGAAACGATTTGATAAAGAACAATCAAATAAACACAAAACCCTAAATTAACTTACCCAAATCTCTGCTTTTCCAAAACTAACTCAGCTTCAGTAATAACATCTCTTTTCTCAGTTCATTAAGTTAACAAGGTCTACAAGAAATTCTCGAACATAAGAGACTGAATCTCTGAGATCGAAATCAACAGAGAGAAGAAAAAGAGAAACAGAGAAGAAGAAAGAAGAAGGAAAGAGAAAGAAAATAAAAGAATGAAATTCTCTTCGATCCGCTTGGGGATAAGGTCGATCAAAATGCTAAAAGCACCCGAGAAGCGGATAGGGAAGCCAGGTGGTTATGATGTGAAAAGACAATTTTACCCTTCGTACATATCTGAAGATGTCTTCTTTGTCCTGTATCCGAATGACACGTTCGAGTAGTCCATTTCGCATAACTTTTCAAGATCTATCTAGTGATACTATTTTCGTATCTATATCGTTGTTAGATTAATATCTACTAATTAAGATCTACAATTACTAATCGAGTCATTAGTGGCTAAATCGACTCTTGACTAGTCAAATAGCGTTGACGAGCTTGAGGGTCCTTACACTACCGCAGAGCTAAAGACTGCCCGAACTGCTGCTGAGGAAGTTAATGCACGCCTTGTCAAGAAGAGAGCGGAACTAGACGCTTTGGATATTAATTGAATTTTAGTTGTTCTATGAGTAGTATTTGAACAATGGTTTATTTTCTTTTGTTTCGGTTTGGTTCGGACAAGAACTCTGACAGTTAGTTTTATTTTATTTTATTTGGTTTTGAGACATTCTATTATCCAGTTGTTTGTATTTATTACTGTTTGTTATTATGGTTGAGCAGTAGTTAATGTAGTGTTAGCATTTTATTCTTATAAATAGGAGTAGGCATGGTGCTTTATTTAGTATCTTTTATATCCTCTTATGTATCTTTGTTGTGAATTGTGATTGTTCTAGATGGCTTGCTGTTTATATGGTTATGTTTTGGCACTAGCTCCTGTAACAACGTTGGTCATTCCTTACGAGAAAGATTACGAATTAGCTCGTTTTCTATTGGTAAAAGCTGAAGTACAAATGCTTAGAGAAGTCAGGATGGCGAATAGAGCGGCCACCCGTGCACAATTTGAGGAACAGTATGAGACGTACTCAATGGCTCAGAATATGCGAGCATCCGGACGAGTAACTTCAGAAGTGCAGCGTGTGCTGGACGATACCATTTCTGCTCGGAATAAGGCCGAACAGTTATTCCAAGGTTCGATAATTATGATGATTGATATTGATCGAGCGATAACTAATTGCCATGCTTTTGTTGCTCAGCAGGCGGGTCCTAATTTACGCGGGTGTGTTTTGACATTATGTGTTGTATCCTCCCTTGTTCATCCTACCGACAAGAGGGTGGAGTTGGCTCGTTTATTAGTGTTGAAGGATGAGGTGGGGATGTTACAGACTCATCGATTAATCGCTCTGGATAAAGCACGCAAATCTTATGAGGAGCATAAAGAAACACTTGGTATGGCGCGGGAAGCCCGTGCTTCTGACGATGTTATGCGCAAGGTTCATCAGGTTTTTGAGGAGGTGCATAATGCTTACACTACCTCTACTACTCAATATGGCGAAGTGCTTTTAATGATGCAGGATTTGGATCAAGACATCGCGCATTGTTGTTCGTTTATAGTTGTGCGTTCTTAAGAAGATTTCCATCATCATCATCATTTTTTTTGGATTCGTAAACCTTTCTTAGGTGTTGTGTTATGTGGTTATATATAAGAATCACTTTGGTTTATCAGGGTAAATAATTCTTAAGCATTTGTTTTTTTGTTTCATGGCTAATCGTGTGAGATTGGTTTTGGAAGTAAAGTATCTAAATCGCCTTTTGGAAGTAATATGTATTGCACGTGATATGTTTCATATCGAGAACTCTTGCTGGCATGAACGGTTAGCGATTGCGGACCATTGTGTGCTAAAAATTCAAAGTGAGGGCGGACTGCCTAATATGACTCTACTTGACTGTCGTGGTTATTGTCGTGAATATCGTTTGATTACTCATTTCCAGTGTGTTGAGGCAGATCGTTCAGTGAGATCTGTTGAAACAAGCTCTTGCTGAAGCTCACGGGGCACTCCGCGCGCTACCATGATTTTTTATTTTTTTTGTATATATATGCTACTTTTATCAAGGAAAGAATAATCTCGAATTTATGGAAGAATCAATTAATGCATTGTCTTTGTTCCTTAGAGATCAAAAAATGGAATTTTTGCAAGCCATTGTTGCTGGGAATGCTCCACTTGTACGCAATTGTGAAGATATTTTTGAGGCGAGTCAGACACAGTATTTTTACGCAATGGATTTATATGTGGATCGGCTGAGTGCTTATCGGGTCGATCCTTCAGTAGAGAAAGCTATGGCCTCTGCCGAGGCATCTGAAATATTTTCTAACGCTCATGTCCGGATGGAGTATCAAGAAAATGAGTTAGTTGTTGCTTGCGGACGGTTAAGACACGCGCGTTAGTATTGACTTCATTTCTTTAAGTTTTAAGTATTTGATGTAATACTTTGTTTTATCTGCTGCTCATGTATTATCCTAAGTGTATGCACCTATCTAATAATGAATATGTCGATCTTATTTCCCCGGATTGACTCTTAGCACTTTACTGCATAATATCATTGCCCAAGGTTTTATATTCAGGGTTTTACTCTGTCTATACTCATGCTTGATGCCTTGTCTATTCTGGACATGCTTTGGGCCATCATGCATTTCACTGCATAAATCTAATCATAGTCTAGCCTAACAGTCATCTCATGGGCTGTGCTCGTATCCCGGCCATCTTTGAGGCCACTAGTGCATTTCATTGGTCATGCACGGAACCTAGCCAGACTCGGGGTTATTGGTACACTTCATGGTCTTGCACAGAACCTAGCCATACTCGGGGCTATTGGTGCACTTCATTGGTCATGCACGAAATCTAGCCAGACTCGGGGCTATTGGCGCACTTCATTGGTCATGCACAGAACCTAGCCAGACTCGGAGCTATTGGTCCACTTCATTGGTCGTGCACGGAACCTAGCCAGACTCGGGGCTATTTATTTTGGCATATAATTAAGATAAAAGTACTTATATTATTGATAATCAGCCATCTGGCGTACATTTAGTTATTATGCATAATAGGCTTTTAGCCATTTACCATTGATAGGGGTGTTAATCCGGGAACCGCTCATCCGCTTGAGGTAGTAATATCCACTTTCCGCGGCTTCGTTAATCATGTAAGGGCCTTCCCAATTAGCGACAAATTTTTTGGCTTTTGCGTCTCGTTTAACGTGTGGGGAAATTTTCATAATTATATCATTTTCTGAGAAGGTTCGTTCCTTTACCTTCTGGTTGTAATATCTTGTTGTTCTTTGCCTATACTTATCCGCAAATCTCTCGGCCTTAGCTCTTCGCTCCTCCAAAGTATCAAGATGGGCAAACCGACTAACCTCATCCGGGATGGTGAGGCTAGCCATGGCTACTCGCGCTGGAGAAATAGCGATCTCTGCGGGTAGTATTGCGTCCTCTCCATATACCAAAGAATAAGGTGAGGCCCCAATTGAACTCCTTTTAGAAATGCGGTACGCCCAGAGCGCGAGCGGTAGCTGTTCGTGCCAACTTCTATGATGATCATGCACCGTCCGGCTTAATATTCTCAACAATGTTTTATTGGTAGCTTCTGCCTGACCATTCCCCTGGGGGTAGTAAACGGTTGAAGTATGAAATTTGATACCATACTGATCTAGCAATTCCATTACCGTTTGGTTGACGAAAGAGGTACCATTATCCGAGCAGATGATCATTGGTGCGCCGAATCGACATATGATATACTCTTTGATAAATGCTGCAATGGTGGCTTCGGAGTAGTCACGAAGCGGAATGGCGTCTACCCATTTTGAATAATATTCGGTGGCGGTGATGATATAATTATGTCGTCCGGACGAAGTCGGACTTATCTGCCCAATGATATCGAGTCCCCAGCTATGGAAGGGCCAGGGAGTGACAATACTGTGTAACAATATATGCGGGGCACGGATTAGTGGTCCATGGCTTTGGAATTGCTGGCACTTCTTCACATGCTCGGCTGTATCAAACTCCATTGTGGTCCAGTAAAACCCTCCTTCGTATAGCTGTAAGAAAAGCTTCCTCATACCTTGATGCTCCGCATTGTGGGATATAGCCATCATTATCTCCGCTTCTTCTTGTGATAAGAAGTGCAATATCGTATCTCCGTAGCTCTTCCTGTAAATAATTCCTTCATTTATAAAGAATCGCCTGGCTTTCCGTTGGATCTTGAGTGCGTCTTGTCTATTTTGCGGCAATCGTTCATGTTGGATGAAGTCTATATATGGCTGCCTCCAATCTTCTATTTCTGCGCTACAGACTTCCGTTTGCTATGGAGGCGCTTGGCAGTCTTCACACTAATCATGTACCACCGCTGCTTGAACCGCCATATTCGGCCAATAGACACCCATCCTTTGTAAATGGCGGTATAGCGGAATTCCTCCTGTCTGTACGCAGGATTCTGTGTGAACGCGACTCAATATCTCTTGTGCCTCGATTTTTCCTACACAGCGTGATAAGGCTCCTCCGGGTGTTCGATAATACAGTGCCCCTCGTATCATGACAAACTCTTTTAGTACCTTGGTAGGCAACAACTGTTCATTCGCCTCCCTAGTTAAGTCCTCAACATAAGCTGTTCTCAAGTCATCCTTTTGTTCGAACGCCGCGTCTTCTTTCCACGTACTTGGCAACATCCTTTTCTTAACTACCACTGTCCCTTCATCCGCTTCATTCAGTTGCATTTTCGCTGCTAAAGTAGCTAACGCATCGGCATGGCGATTAGTGGTTCTTCTCGTATGTTCGATAACATTACTCCCTCTTTTTGCTATCAATTCTTTGACTTCCGCTTGATAGGGGCTAAGTGCGCTTCTTTCACCTGGAAGTTCCTTGATACTTGACTTGTAACCAGTTTTGAATCTCCTTTTATGTTTATCGCTCCCAAATTGAGTTTTTTCGCCATACGTAGTCCCAAGATTAACGCTTCATACTCCGCTACGTTATTACTACATTTTAAGTCTAGCTTAAACGCGAATGACAATAAATCCCGCTTGGGTGTTTCAAAAACTATACCGGCTCCTTCGTGAGAACCGTATGATGATCCATCGAAAAACATTGCCCACCGTTCTTCTTCCTCAGCTTCTGCGATATCTCCGGGTATCTCATCACTTATTTCCATTATGTCTGTTCCTGGAAATGCAGCTAATAGATTCGCAAACTCCTTCCCACGAACTCCTTTTGAGCGCTGATACCTTAGTTCAAACTCAGATAGCTGTAGCAACCATCGAGCTGTTCTGCCGGATAAGACTGGCTTTGTGGCTAAATAAGCAATCGGATTAGCAGTCGCTACCACTATGGTCTCATGAGCGAGTAAGTACGGTCGCAATTTTTGTATGGCATATATGAGCGCTAAACATGCTTGTTCCGCCTTTGAATATCTAAACTCCGCATCTCTAAAGCCTTTGCTGATGTAATGAATTGAGCATAACTGATCGTTGCCGAGGTCTTGGGCTAGCAATGCTCCGATCTCCATGTTGGTAAAAATTGTGTACAGATAGAGGGGCTAGCTTTTAATTGGTGATCGTAAAACTCGTGCACTAATCAAACATTCTTTGAGTTTCTAAAACGCTCACTCCTGATTGTCTCCTCATTCGTATGGCTTGTTCTTCATTAGGAATGGTGAGAAAGCGGAGAGTAATTGGGCCAATCCTGGGATGAACCTCCGGACATAAGATATTCTTCCTATGAAAGTCTGTAGTTCTTTCACATTCGCTGGCGGTGTCATAGTGGTTATTGCTTCTACTTTGCTTGGATCGATCTGTATTCCTTCGTTCGTGACAACGAACCCCAGAAACTTTCCGGAAGTAACACCAAAGGCACATTTGAGGGGATTCATGTAAGGACCCTCAAGCTCGTCAACGGTATTTGACTGGTCTAGCGATGATCAAGAGCTGACTTAGCGCTAATGACTTGATTAGCTAATGTAATTTTAATTATTAGAAATTAATCGAACAACGATCTAGATACGAAATTAGTACCATCAAATAGGTCTCGAAGAGTTATGCGCAATGGGCTATTCGAACGTATCATTCGGATATCGGACGAAGAACAAAACATCAGATTTATATGAAGGACAAAATAGTTTTTTGAAGACAAACCGACCTGGGCAACCCTTATCCGTTTCGTGGGCGCCTTGATAATTCTATTTGGTTTTATCCAAAACCAGATCGAAGAGAATTCATTATTCTCTTTTTTTCTTTTCTTCTTCTCTGTTCTTCCTTTCCTTCTCTTTCTGTCGATCTCAATTCGATGAATTGAGTTGTTATCGTGTGAGAAATTGCTTAGAAACTCGTCAGTAAGTTGAATCGAAGGAGTAGGTGATTGTACTGTGGTTGATTGAGCTCGGGAAGGAGGAGTTTGAGTTGATGTTGCTGAATCAAATTAGGGTTTCGTTCTTGTGATGAAGAAATCCAGAAAGGTTGATGAATCTCTTGAGGGTTTTGATTCGAGGAATTGATTCAATCTCAGAGGAACGGTAAGATAAATTTAGGGTTTCAAAATTAATTTGATTCTCTTCTTGGATTTATTGTTATTTGATTGAATTAGTATATGGGTTTGTGTTTGATTGAAGTCTAAATGGATGTATGAAGTTTAATTTGTTTTCATAGAGAAACTAGAGTTCCAGTTCTTTCCTAAATCAAATTAGAAATTAGGATTTGAGTTTTAATTAGGAATCACCTAATCGGTACTGGAAGGAAAATGAATTGATGATTTAGAGTTAGGGTTTTGGATTGTGTTTTGGAATTGAGAAGTTATAGTTGGAGGTTAAGTTACAGGGGATGAAGATAATTATAATTGGTGGCTGGTGAAGTTTAGATTAGATTTGATCTACATGGGATTCTGAAGTTGATGTGCAGGGGTTAGTAGAGTTTGAGTAATGTTGAACTGGTGAAGGAAGAGAGGAGCTGGAAGTGGTGAACTGTGAAAGTTACAGGTGGATATTGTGGCCTAAATTGAAGGTTAGATGTATGAATTAGGAGATGTATGATCTGGTACAGGTTTTGCAAGTCATGGAAGAAGATTATGTGAATCTGCAATTGAGTGATTTTGTTCTCAACTGATAATGAGAAAAAGTTGTAGATGAATGAGATACAGGTGGAGGTGATGATTGTATTGATGCTGAAATGGGTATGCTGTGTTGGTTGTAATGAACTGAGAAAGGAAATGATATTGGTGGGATAGTTTGTTGGAAGATGCTGTTATAGTTGCAGGTGGAGCTGTACATTGTAATGGAGATGGTTCAAGTTAAGGTTTAATAGTGTTGGTGCAGTTGAGCTGTTGTGGGTTAAATGAATTGAAGTTGTTGGTGATCAATATGCAGGATTGTAATTGCTGGTGGAGCTGTAGGTAGTGGTTATGTGGATGGATGGCTTTGAATGTATGATTTTGTGTAAGAGATTGGAATGGAGAACAACTGCAGGTACAAGTGGGTTATGCTCAGATTATGAAGCTACATATAGATGTGAAGAATTTGTTATCTAGAGCTAGGAATTATAGAGTGTAATGTTTGATGAAAACAAGACTTAGGAGATGGAAGTTAGTTTGTAACTAGAGAACTGTGTATGGTTAGAATTTTGTAGAGATTATGTGTTTGTATTTGTGTTTTGATTGTGCTTTGTGTTTTGTGTTTGTGCATTAGTTGTGGCATGAGCTTATGGCTCAGGCCTTATGTGTTATGCCTGTTAGTCATCCCAGTCAGTCTAGCTGACTTACCTTACTCAGACCATCTGACTAAGTTGAATCGATTCGACTCAGAACAGACTCAGTGGACCGAGTTTGACCCTTGACCCGTTTTGACTCAGTTTACTTGATTACTGAGACCGTTGACCTTTGACTGGACTTTAACCTAGACTTGGACGTTGACTGTTAGTCGACCTGTGACCGTCAGTTTGACTGTTAGTGACCGTTAGTTGACTCAGATGGACTGAACCTTAAGTTAATGGGCTTGTTAGTGGACTTGGACTTAGGCATAGTTTTCCTTCTTTGATGATTTGGACCCTTGTGGTCTGAGTTAGCCTTTGGTTCCTTCTACAAAGTTGTAAATATCCATAAGACCTATCGAATGGACTATAGAATCAACCTAATTGAATTAGTAAACCTTTATATATGCTTAAGATAGATGATGAAAAGATATAGAACCATAAATGGGCTTAGAACCATTAGATAGTTCACTTAACCTATAACTAGACAATTGTACGAGATTATGTTATTGGCTTTGTGTGAGCCTTTTGGCTAATCTCTTAGAGTGCTTGTGTGATTAACAGTTAATCTTTATTAACAACGATCGATCCAAAGGATGAACCAGTAGATTGTGGATCTCGAGGTACGCGTGGCTTGTCATCAATGAGGTGGGAATTGATAACGAACTCTCTTGTGTTCATTATTGTTTTACAAATCTATATCTTATGAAATGCATGCATATCTTTGTTAGTATATGATACGTGTATGCATGTATATATGTGTGTAATACAAACTAGTTTTCTTTTACATTTTGGGATGGGCTTGGATCTTTAGAAACAACTAATATCTGTGTTTTGGGAGTATTTACTTACTTTCAAAAAGTGATTCTTTCCATTGACTGGAAAGTGGTTACAATCTTTACTTATTGTTAGCATGAAAGGGAGAAGGTTTCCTTTTGATTGGTGTGAGATGTGTGCCCCAAAAGTTATATCTATTTTATGCTTATAGGAGTGAAAAGTGCTGCCACTATAGCTGAATAGGTGTGTACTCGTGTCACTGAATATTATTTTCCCTATTTCTGTACGGGCAACGCATGTCTCATACGTGGATGTTTATTGTTTCTTTTAAATTACTTTTAAAAGTTATTATATTATATTTTGGTATTTGGAGTGAATGATGTTGAGAATCTTATATATGATTGTTGGACTTGTCTTGCGAGAGGTATAGGGTTCTCCATGATTAAGTTCTTCTGTCGGATATAATATTGTCACCATTAGATCTCTTTAGATACTTGATATGTAGAGTGCGCGTAGAATGAGGTACTGGTAAGGTACATATCGTTTATGACTTCGAAGCCGGAACCCTCAGGGGGGCTTTAATGATCATTGAAGAATCCGCAACAGTCATGCCTTGCTACTCCGAAGGAAGACGTCGCTCAACTATTATTTCTGTTGTGAATGTTTGCCGAATGATTGGTTGGTAGAATATATTTCAGTACAATTATTATTTTAATATGCTTTATCTGTTTTCCGTGTTTTATCGGTTTTCAGTAAAACCTGCATTATCTTTAAATCATTTTAGTGATTACTTGAAAGTTTGTTATTATTTCTACTGGGCACCCCTTCTAGGGATGATGTGCTCACTCAGTTCCCACTTTCAGTTTCAGAGACAGATCAAGATGTGCAGGTGGCGATGAAAGCTTCAAGGAATTGGTTTCGTTAGTTGGTTAGCTTCCGTTATGTCTATTCTGTGTTTATATTCTATTTGTAAACCAACTCACTACTGAATATGTATCATCTGAGAGGAGTTCTTATAATTATTTCATAGAGGGTGTAGATTCAGGTTAATTTTTGTTTAGAACTTCTTTCTTATTGTTTAAATAGAAGTTTTAGATCATTAGTGCCTCTCATTATGTAGTTAAACTCTTGGATTAGTCAGCTGCTAGCTTAGGGGGTGCTACAGTGTTGGTATCAGAGCTCACTATTAGATCTTACATGAGCGACAATAGATTAGCCAGTGACAGATAGTGAACTAGATTAGTTTAGAACTGGGTTGGGTTTATGAGATAAATCTTAATTCACTAAAAACAATCAATAACTAAAAGATTTATGTATTGATTTGCATAACATGTTGATTGCTTGCTCCTTGTTTTGTGTGTATAGTTATTTATGAAGTAAAAATTGTAGGTTGAAACCAATTATAGTATAGTTTAGAAATTTTATTATAGAACTAGAGATTAGTTAGTCTCAGTTATTTAACACTTAAGTAATCCAACACTGGAGAATAGTGAGGTTTGTAATTCTGGTGTGTTTGCGTTATCTTTGTTCGTAGGAAACCATCGTCACATCTTGCTAACCTGGACAGGCCAACTACAAGCATGGATTTCCATTCATAAGAGGAGGACTTGCTTCTATTAGTGAACTGATAGATCCCAAATTTTACTTAGAAACTAATAGAGTACCTTTTTTCGTAATTAGAACCATTAATCTATTAAAGTAGAAATGAAATTAAGTTGTAAGAATAGTTAAGATAATAGTTCGACCATTAATGTTAATATAATAAATGATAATAAGATCACCCATAATCATAATAAAAGTAATATTAACACTTACAAATAGTATTGTATTGAACTTTACCTAATTAAAAAAAAATCTTATTAGTAAATATATAACGATAAAAGTAATACTAATTAGGATCAAGTAGCTACGCAAAATTGTTAGTAATTATCTACGGTCAGATTTTATAAATTAAATAAAATTAGAAATACTTTCTTGTGCACTGAAACCAGATAGATAATATAAGATTTATTAGACTAAACCTAAGGACGTGTGGATATTTTGCATAAAATAAAAAGACTAAATTTCTTAGTAATCTTATACCCAAATTATCTTTAGTCTAATAACTGATTTAAAGAAAAACATTTTTGTAAACTAATAACTGACTAAATATTGATAGGCAAGAAATAATTTACGGGAACATATTTATGGTGGTGATAAAATATTTATGTGTGTAAAATTACAAAACCACTACAGTAGCACTAGTATATAAAATAAAAATAAATAAATAACTAAATAAAATAAAATAAAAGTATTTTATTGATTAGTAGTGGTATTGAATCTACCTTGTATCATAATTAGTTAGTCCGCAGAATTGTATTTTATATTAGCATTAAACCTTAAATATTATTTGGTTAGGATATAGTTTCACTCGACATTAATTAAATTTTATTGAAATAAATTAGTAATGGCTAATTATTAAAAGAAAATACACATGAAGAATTAATAATATTATTTGGATGCCTAGTACAATAATAGACTTGAAAGAAAATAAATTCGTATATTAATTGGATACTTTACATTGATAGAAAAAAATCTAAAGACTTTTATGATACACTAAAATTTTATGCAGACTCAAATTGAAATAATATTAAGTTACCAGCGCCAATACTTAACAAGATATAGTATGCGAATTCAATAGGAATAAATAAAATTGATTATATCAATCTTTACGTGAATGTAGAGTTATATTTAGAAAATTAAGACTTAGTGTACCAACTGGACTATCAACAAACCAATAACGATAATAATAAAGATAGTGAGAAGAGTAATACAGTTGATAATAACATTTCAATAATTCTGTAATAACAAATTTAAAGTAGATAATATTTGGAAAATTTATATATTGTATAACAATCAAGTTAAAATAATAGATATTATAAATTGAAGTTAAATCAAATTTGAATTAATTATATGATTAAAATGAATTTAATTTTTATATGAAATATGATATTGATATTTTAATAAAGGAATTAAATCTAATTGTTTAGATAAATAATATAAAATTAAATAGAATATGTGAAACCGGAAATAATATGTAAAATGTGTTTAATGAGAAAGTATTAGTATATATTAAAATAAAATGAGTAAATAAATAGATAAATTTGTATAATAATTTAAAATGATTTAAGTTTGATAAAATGATAATTAAAATTAATTACAATTTTAAATACATAAAAATGTAAGATTTTAAATTAATTGAAAATGTAAGATTAATTACATGGATAAACTATATCAAATTAATAAATTATTAATTATTTGAATATAAACATTAGCGCGAAGAACTTAGACATACTTATCTGTTAGAAATTAATTCAACATAGTTAGCTTAGAGACAAACAATTTATGAAATAGAAATTAGTCTATTGAACCTTGAGCTACGAATTAGAGACTCTAGTTGTAGAAAACCATATAGGTTTGTGTTTCATTCATTGTTACTTTGAACTCATTTAAAATGAGTTGATTTTCGCGCGTTTGTAAGTATGAGCAATACTTGCTTTTGGTTGAAAGATAGTATTTCTCTATAAGGTGGGGAGTTTTGAAGTCCAGAAGGACGGTTCGATTTTCGAGGACTAAAATGTATAAGGTGGGGAGAATGTAAGGACCCTCAAGCTCGTCAACGGTATTTGACTGGTCTAGCGATGATCAAGAGCTGACTTAGCGCTAATGACTTGATTAGCTAATGTAATTTTAATTATTAGAAATTAATCTGACAACGATTTAGATACGAAATTAGTACCATCGAATAAGTCTCGAAGAGTTATGCGCAATGGGCTATTCGAACGTGTCATTCGGATATCGGACGAAAAAGAAAACATCAGATTTATATGTAGGACAAAATAGTCTTTTGAAGACAAACCGACCTGGGCAGCTTGATAATTCTATTTGGTTTTATCCAAAACCAGATCGAAGAGAATTCATTATTCTCTTATTTTCTTTTCTTCTTTCTTCTTTCTTCTTTCTTCTTTCTTCTTTCTTCTTCTTCTCTGTTCTTCCTTTCCTTCTCTTTCTGTCGATCTCAATTCGATGAATTGAGTTGTTATCGTGTGAGAAATTGCTTAGAAACTCGTCAGTAAGTTGAATCGAAGGAGTAGGTGATTGTACTGTGGTTGATTGAGCTCGGGAAGGAGGAGTTTGAGTTGATGTTGCTGAATCAAATTAGGGTTTCGTTCTTGTGATGAAGAAATCCAGAAAGGTTGATGAATCTCTTGAGGGTTTTGATTCGAGGAATTGATTCAATCTCAGAGGAACGGTAAGATAAATTTAGGGTTTCAAATTAATTTGATTCTCTTCTTGGATTTATTGTTATTTGATTGAATTAGTATATGGGTTTGTGTTTGATTGAAGTCTAAATGGATGTATGAAGTTTAATTTGATTTCATAGAGAAACTAGAGTTCCAGTTCTTTCCTAAATCAAATTAGAAATTAGGGTTTGAGTTTTAATTAGGAATCACCTAATCGGTACTGGAAGGAAAATGAATTGATGATTTAGAGTTAGGGTTTTGGATTGTGTTTTGGAATTGAGAAGTTATAGTTGAAGGTTAAGTTACAGGGGATGAGGATAATTATAATTGGTGGCTGGTGAAGTTAAAATTAGATTTGATCTACATGGGATTCTGAAGTTACAGATGTGCAGGTGTTAGTAGAGTTTGAGTAATGTTGAACTGGTGAAGGAAGAGAGGATCTGGAAGTGGTGAACTGTGAAAGTTACAGGTGGATATTGTGGCCTGAATTGAAGGTTAGATGTATGAATTAGGAGATGTATGATCTGGTACAGGTTTTGCAAGTCATGGAAGAAAATTATGTGAATCTGCAATCGAGTGATTTTATTCTCAACTGATAATGAGAAAAAGTTGAAGATGAATGAGATACAGGTGGAGGTGATGATTGTATTGATGCTGAAATGGGTATGCTGTGTTGGTTGTAATGAACTGAGAAAGAAAATGATATTGGTGGGATAGTTTGTTGGAGGTTGCTGTTATAGTTGCAGGTGGAGCTGTAAATTGTAATGGAGATGGTTCAAGTTAAGGTTTAATAGTGTTGGTGCAGTTGAGCTGTTGTGGGTTAAATGAATTGAAGTTGTTGGTGATCAATATGCAGGATTGTAATTGCTGGTGGAGCTGTAGGTAGTGGTTATGTGGATGGATGGCTTTGAATGTATGATTTTGAAGCTACATATAGATGTAATGTTTGATGAAAACATGACTTTGGAGATGGAAGTTAGTTTGTAACTAGAGAACTGTGTATAGTTAGAATGTTGTAGAGATTATGTGTTTGTATTTGTGTTTTAATTGTGCTTTGTGTTTTGTGTTTGTGCATTAGTTGTGGCATGAGCTTATGGCTCAGGCCTTATGTGTTATGCATGTTAGTCATCCCAGTCAGTCTAGCTGACTTACCTGACTCAGACCATCTGACTAAGTTGAATCGGTTCGACTCAGAACAGACTTAGTGGACCGAGTTAGACCCTTGACCCGTTTTTGACTCAGTTGACTTGACCACTGTGACCGTTGACCTTTGACTGGACTTTAACCTAGACTTGGACGTTGACTGTTAGTCGACCTGTGACCGTCAGTTTGACAGTTAGTGATCGTTAGTTGACTCAGATGGACTGGACCTTAAGTTAATGGGCTTGTTAGTGGACTTGGACTTAGGCATAGTTTTCCTTCTTTGATGATTTGGACCCTTGTGGTCTGAGTTAGCCTTTGGTTCCTTCTACAAAGTTGTAGATATCCATAAGACCTATCGAATGGACTATAGAATCAACCTAATTGAATTAGTAAACCTTTATATATGCTTAAGATAGATGATGAAAAGATGTAGAACCATAAATGGGCTTAGAACCATTAGATAGTTCATTTAACCTATAACTAGACAATTGTATGAGATTATGTTATGAGCTTTGTGTGAGCCTTTTGGCTAATCTCTTAGAGTGCTTGTGTGATTAACAGTTAATCTTTATTAACAACGATCGATCCAAAGGATGAACCAGTAGATTGTGGATTTCGAGGTAGGCGTGGCTTATCATCAATGAGGTGGGAATCGATAACGAACTCTCTTGTATTCATTATTGTTTTACAAATCTATATCTTATGAAATGCATGCATATCTTTTTTAGTATATGATACGTGTATGCATGTATATATGTGTGTAATACAAACTAGTTTTCTTTTACATTTTGCGATGGGCTTGGATCTTTAGAAACAACTAATATCTGTGTTTTGGGAGTATTTACTTACTTTCAAAAAGTGATTCTTTCCATTGACTGGAAAGTGGTTACAATCTTTACTTATTGTTAGCATGAAAGGGAGAAGGTTTCCTTTTGATTGGTGTGAGATGTGTGCCCCAAAAACTATATCTATTTTATGCTTATAGGAGTGAAAAGTGCTGCCACTATAGCTAAATAGGTGTGTACTCGTGTCACTGAATATTATTTTCCTTATTTCTGTACGGGCAACGCATGTCTCATACATGGATGTTTATTGTTTCTTTTAAGTTACTTTTAAAAGCTATTATATTATATTTTGGTATTTGGAGTGAATGATGTTGAGAATCTTATATATGATTGTTGGACTTGTCTTGCGAGAGGTATAGGGTTCTCCATGATTAAGTTCTTCTGTCGGATATAATATTGTCACCATTAGATCTCTTTAGATACTTGATATGTAGAGTGCGCGTAGAATGAGGTACTGGTAAGGTACATATCGTTTATGACTTTGAGGCCAGAAACCTCAGGGGGGATTTAATGATCATTGAAGAATCCGCAACAGTCATGCCTTCCTACTCCGAAGGAAGACGTCGCTCAACTATTATTTCTGTTGTGAATGTTTTTAGAATGATTGGTTGGTAGAACTTTATATTTCAGTACAATTATTATTTTAATATGCTTTATCTGTTTTCCGTGTTTTATCGGTTTTCAGTAAAACCTGCATTATCTTTAAATCATTTTAGTGATTAATTGAAAGTTCGTTATTATTTCTTCTGGGCACCCCTTCTAGGGATGATGTGCTCACTCAGTTCCCACTTTCAGTTTCAGAGACAGATCAATATGTGCAGGTGGCTATGAAAGCTTCGAGGAATTGGTTTCGTTAGTTGGTTAGCTTCCGCTATGTCTATTCTGTGTTTATATTCTATTTGTAAACCAACTCACTACTGAATATGTATCACCTGAGAGGAGTTCTTATAATTATTTCAGAGAGGGTTTAGATTCGGGTTAATCTTTGTTTATAACTTCTTTCTTATTGTTTAAATAGACGTTTTAGATCATTAGTGCCTCTCATTATGTAGTTAAACTCTTGGATTAGTCAGCTGCTAGCTTAGGGGGCGCTACAATTCATCTTTAGGTGATATTTCCTGCATCTGTCGAAAACGCGCTTCAAGTTATCTAGATGGTCTTCTCGCGCCCTGGACTTTACCACTATATCATCTATGTACACTTCCATTATCTGATGCATCATGTCGTGAAAAATAGCCACCATCGCCCGCTGGTAGGTTGCGCCGGCATTCTTCAACCCAAATGGCATAACAACATAGTAGAAGTTTCCATATGGCATCTGGAAGGCTGTTTTGTGCGCATCCTTTGCGTCCATTCTTATTTGATTATATCCGCTAAATCCATCCATAAAAGAAATCATATCATGTCCGCTCGTGTTGTTCACCATTACGTCTATGTTTGGCACTTGGAAATCATATTTGGGGCATGCTCGATTCAAATCTCGATAGTCGACGCAGCATCGGACCTTCCCATTCTTTTTAACAACTGGCACAATGTTAGCTAACCACACGGGGTGTTGGATCGGTTTGATGAATTTTTCCTTAAGTAGCTTTTCCACCTCTTCCTTGATGGCGAGTTCTATCTTTTCCGGAAAATTGCGACTCCGTTGTTTAACTGGCTTATACTCGGGTGAGACATTGAGGTTATGCGCGACTAAATTACTATCCAAGCTAGGCATTTCATCATACGTAAATACGAACACATCCTGGTATTCAAGGAGCAACTTGATCATCTGTTCCCTTTCTTCTCCTTGTAGGTGTTTGCTAATGCGTACACAACGGGGGTTGTCCTCCGAGCCAAGGTTTATTTCTTCTAACCCATCAAGTGTCGGATCGACTTTTATCTTCTCCTCGGGTAATTTTTCCATCACTTCTTCTTCTGAAATTGAAACTTCCACCTCTCCTTGTGATTCCTCCGCTATTCCTTCATCTATTGATGACATAGCACAATCATGTTGGCGCTGAGAGACTTCCCCTGCTGATTGCTATAAGCGGTAGGCGTGTCCACCTTCCAGCCGCGAGAAGCGTTTGAACTGACTATTCTTAGTTTCGGTTATCGCTCTTTTACTTCCCGTGGCATGTCCCATCCGTGACGGGCTGAACACTGACTTAGCTTTTCCCTTTGCTTGCTCTTCTGGCTGGAATTCTTCCCGTTTCGGGAGTGGTATTAGATGCACCGGCAGTTCTTCTTAGTTTAGGGCAGGCTGCGTGTAGAAGACCGCATCAGCCATGTAAGCCTCTTCCGGTCCGAATGGGTTGCTCGTGGCTGGGATCCGGAATTGCTTTCCTCCAATATTAGTTTTGAAATATTGGTGATATGTCGATGCTACTACCTTGTGATTCAGGAGCCATCCTCTTCCCAGCAGCACGTGGAATGTGGTGTCATCCTCAAGAACGTAAAAAGGAGTAAGCGCTCTGATAGGTCCGATTTTCTTCATCAAATGTACTATCCCGATTGTTGTCTGAGTCTGTCCTCCAAATCCTCTCACAGTCGTCGCGTGCATCTTAATTGCTGTCCGCGAAACTCCTAGGGACTCCAACGTGTGCAATGAAATTAGGTTAAGTGAAGCTCCGCCATCTATGAAAGCTCGCTTGAGAGGTTGTTTGTTGATAAGAGCCGTTAGGTATAAGGGGCGAAAGTGCTCTCCCGGATAGCATATATATTCGTCCGTAAAAGTAATGGCTTCCTTAGGTATCGGATCGCACGCCTTCCCAGATGCAATTGCAGTTATAGCTTTGGATGCTTCGCGGACTTGGTTTTCACTAAAACCCAGAGAGTCGAAGAACTGTTGGGACAAAATAGTTTGAGCAAACTTACTGGCAACTCCATTCGTATCCGGAAAGACTGCCGCCTCGGAAGCTTCACATGCTTCTTCTCCTCCTGTATCTTCCCAAGGCCTCCAAGTTTTTCCATCAGTAGGGTCATGTGAAATCATCATGACTTGATGCTGAGGAAGTGGATCGTTCTTGATACTTTGGTCCCATATCTCCATCTCGCCTCTGGCTCGCTTTCTTTGCACAATATACCGAAGAGAATAACACTCCACGGTCGGGTGATGTACTCTTCTATGGTAATGGCAATATCATTCGTGCATTTGTCCGTTGCAGTGGGCTCTGCGGATACTGGCGGCAAAGTCTCTTCCTTGTTCGATACCCATTGTTCCAGAAGTCCTATTATCTGTTCCTTACTGCATGGTAGGGGTGGTGGCGGATTGGACCTTCCTCCATCGTTCTTTCTCCTCTTCTTACAGACTGCCCGCGGTAAGAACCAAAAGCGGCTCCACCCTTTCCTCTTTCATTCATTTGATCATTAGGTGCGATGCAGCGTTGACAGAGTGTTGTTGCCACGTATGTCCGCCTACTCCTGAGTGCATAGCATCCGCGCAATTTGATATCCGGGCTGCAGCCTCTTCTACTTCCACAAAGGTTTGAAATTTTAAATTTGTCAGATTTAACCGGAAAACAGCGTCCATTCCTCTAATGCAGATCTCCACTAAGCGTTCCTCCGGGATATCCTCATGGCATTCTAATGTGAAATCTCGGAAACGAGTAATGTATTTTCCGATCTCTTCTCCTACCTGTTGGGTACATCTTCCCAAATCTATCGTTGTAACTCTCCTTTGAGCAGAATAGAATTTCTTCAAGAAGAGTTGTACCATGGCGGGCCACGAGTTGATACTTCCGGGTTTTAAGTTGTCATACCAAGTAAAGGCGTTATCCGTCAGCGACTTTGGAAATTCTCGCATACAGAGGATTTCGTCTTGAGCGTAAGCATTCATTGCTGATATAAAATGGCTCACATGCTCCCGCGCGTTTCCCTTTCCTCCGTAAGTTTTAAACTTTGTCGATGTATAATCCTCCGGATATAAGTAGTCAGCAACCTCCGTGGAATATGGGGGTTCCAGCGAATTGTAAGCGTCATGCTTTGTTACTCGGTAATTAGTTTCCAGATATTTTGCGATCGCGTCTTCCGTCATTCCTTGAATAGTGTTCTTTGCACTAACCATTCTAGGGGTTGTCGCATTTTGCTCTCTTGCCCTCTTCATGAGTCCGCGTAATTCATGTTGTCTCTTAACGGACGCGTCTAACTCCTTTTGCATCTCGGACATCTCTTGTTCGCTTGTTTCTACTATGGTCTTTCCTTTCGAAGTCTCCCCTTTCTTTTGAAACGTTCCTGCGCTTTGAGATTCTCCCACGCCTTGTACAATGGGTGTGGTGGCCACTGCTTGGAACCGTATCTCCTCATCGCTCTCTCCATGCACATCTTCCATAGAGACATTATCCGGATTAGGGGGTGCTCCTCCTGCTGGTACTTCCTGGCTCGCACTTGGGAGTATCATGCTGGAAAAGAGGCTAAGAACCTCCCACTGTGGTCGCAATGTTGATAGGGTAAAAACGTGGGAAGGAGGAACTAGCCCTAATCACAGAAAGTACTCCCAAGGTGTAGAGAGGTTTATGAAAAGTAATGGTGTATTAATTGTGTCCTCTAAGTATGCCTTCTCTCCCTTTTATAATAATCTTCTTTTCCCATTCTTATGGATAAGTGCTCATAAGATTAATATATTACTAAACTACCATTTTCCTTTCCTTTAAGTTATTAACAAACCCTAAGAGGCTTCTCTTTCCTTCTTGGATAAAAGCCCAACTAGTTCAATATCTCCTTTCATGGGCTAGGACTATCCCAACCTTGTGGGTTAGGCCTAGTCCCTAGTCTCTCTATCCTAAAAGGGACCCTTAATAGGTTAAGGGGATACCTATTTAGGGTTAGTTATTTCATGCATCAACACCTATCAAATCACTTATAGAAACAAAAAGTATGCAAAAATAAAAACATAAAATGATATGACGACTCTGAGACACGGTGAAACTACCATGTTATTTCTAACATCTGAGCTCTGTCCTTTTATGAATAGACTTTTTTTTGGGGTCCCTCAACTCCTACGACCAAGATGTTTCCATCCTCTTAGTTTGGCTAGTGTTATCCTGAATTGGCACAAGTCTATAGGCTATGGAGTTTATAATGCAACTAAAAGGTTTCTCCCATACCCCCCAGACTTAAGTCTAATATTGTCCTTGATGTTCTAAAGATGAAATTAAAAGCATGAACAAGTAGAAACTGTTACCACTTGGAGGAAAGGAAATGAGGAAAGATATTACCGTGTTGCATGAGCATGAGTTACCTCCCAGCAAGTGCTAAGTTTAAAGTCTTCAGCCAGACATCAAATACCACAAAAAGGACTGTCACCTTCTAAAGTCATATACCAATAGCCGAAATAGCTGCGGGTTCTCAGAACCAAATAGAACTTACACAAATATAAGACTACCATACTGGATCAGATTAATGAACAGACATAACACAACTTTATCTAGGGCTTCTATTAAGGCATCTAGACTTATATGGGGTGTCCCTTTGGGCTCCATATGAGTGTCTAAAAAAATAGGTTCAGTCGAATGATAGGTATCTAAAAGTTGGATTTCCTCATGGCAGTATCTGGAAGCTCGGGTAGCGGAGTTTGAAGAAACTCAAGTAATACCTTACAGGTACAAAGCTCGAGTCCCAGGTTAGGGACTTCAATTAGGGATACTTGACGATCACCAGAATCATCATTACCCCCAAACTTAGGGTGAATAATATCCATAAATTGACAAAAATATATGGGATGGATTATAGGGTCCATAAGGTCAGCACAATACATAGCTTCCTTCGTGGACTGGTCATCTAAACGAACACCATCATTAAAATCATATAATGGATTTTCAAAGAAATTCTCACGCAATGGATCATCCACTTCCTCCGATTTACTGAAAGGTTCATCAAATAATTGATTCTCAAACACAGTATATGCTAAAGGATCACGAACTAAAGTGATAATCATGTTCACCTCTTCTAGATTATCCATCTCGGAAGACATAATAACATTAAAAACATTTAGCTCAGTAGTCATATTACCAAAAGATATGTTCATAAGTCGGCTTCTATAGTTGATGATAACGTTAGAAGTGGTTAAAAAAGGGCATCCTAAAATCACCGGTATTTGAGTACTTTGGTCCTGGACATGCTTGGTATCTTGAACAACAAAATCCACTAGATAAATGAACCTATCAACTTCGATAAGAACATCCTCTATGTCACCACGAGGGACACTGACTGACCTATCGGCTAATTGCAGTGTTATTTGGGTTGGTTTCAACTTACCAAGACCTAGATGGGTGTACATATGGTACGGGAGTAAGTTAACACTAGCTCCTAAGTTAAGTAATGCCTTATCAACCACGTGATTACCAATAACACAAGATATGGTGGGGCATCCAGGATTTTATACTTAGGGGGTGTTTGGTTCAGAAGGATTAAACTTACTTGGACAACTAAAAAGGCTTTCTTATGTACATTAAACTTACGCTTTCATGTACAAATATCTTTAAGGAACTTGGCATAAGGAATTTTCCTAATTTATTTTAATAACAGAATGTCAATGTTCACCTGCTTAAATATTTCCATTATATCGTTGAAATTCGATTAATTCTTTGTTGGAACTAACAACTATAGATATGGGGCTCTAGGCACAAAGGTGGTCCTATCAAGAATAGCTTAGGAATCCTTAGAGATTGTTTCAGTCCTCTCAGCTTTTGGCTCCTCTTGGGAAGTAGAAGGTGGAACTACAATATGTCCACTATCAGGCATGGCTACCTTATTGTCTATCGTTTTACCACTTATATGGGTTGTTATAGAGTTCACATGATTGAAAGGTTTCTCTCCAGAGGATGTTTCATGAATTTCTCTGGGATTGGGTTGTGTCTGACTAGGAAACTTACCTTTTTCTCTTTCACTCAAAGACTCACAAATTTGACAAACCTGGATTCGTAAATTGAAAATAGCCTGAGAGTTATCCCGAACCATCCTTTTATGTTCTTCTAAACTTTGTGCAACCGTTTTGCTAAAATGTTGTGGTGTTATGAGATAATCAAGTAAGATACTCTTCTAAGCTCGTGATCTTCTTATGTGACGGGTTCTAAAGCTGATCTAGCCCTAAAGGATTATTAGTATAACTAAAACCTGGAGGAGCCTGAGAATTACTAGACTGACCTTGACTTTGGCCCTTATACCAAGAAAAATTAGGATGGTTTCTCCAACCAGGGTTATAAGTTTCTTAGTATGGGTCAAACTTTTGACAGTTTTCAAACCTATAGTTATTGTCAAAATTAGGATGGTTTCTCCAACCAGGCTTGCTCTTCATATCTAGCATGGTTTGACCCATGATTCTTTTCTAAGACCTATAGACGCCTAAGGATATCATTATCAACTCTATCGACCCTATGGATAGGATTCCTAATATTATTGGTTCTCTTATTGAAGTCCACTGCCTAGTTTTCCCAGCTAACTCAATAAACGAGTCAAAACATGTATCTGGGTCATGATAAGTGAATTCTCCACCACTCATTGTTTCTACCTGCATATAGGTTTCGCTATCAAGGCCCTCACATAAAATTTGAGCCATGTGAGCTTTCTCAAAGCCGTGATGTGGACACTGGTATAGCAATTCATTAAACCTTTCTACATAATCATGAAGGTTTTCACCTAATTTCTTTTTAAAGGTTTGGATAGACTGCCGGACAACAGTAGTCTTATGGAGTGGGTATAATTTCTTAACAAAAACCTCTACAAGACGATCCCAGGTGGTGATTGTTTTAGAAGGAATGAAATGATACCACTATTTGGATTTCTCATCAAGAGAGAAGGGAAACAAACGTAACCTAAACACATCTTTGGAGACATTCGGATAATCATTTTGTCACAGATCATTTCAAAGTCTCTTATGTGGGTATACGAGTTCTCACTTTCTACCCCCCTAAAAGTACGAAACATGCCAATTGTCTCAGGTTTAATATCATATTGGATAGTAGAAGCTGGTAGAACTACCCTGGTTCACGTACTACTCTAGAAGGGTTCGAACGGTCTCTAAGGGTTTTGTTTACCGGGACTTCACCCATTTCAGCAAAAATAGAAGTACCACATAAATCTGTGTAACAGGTTGGACTCAAACAAAAAGATCGTTTTCTTCAAGTCTATCTCCTACACGTGTCCAATGACGCATACACAAGGAAAAATACTAGTGTTTAGCAAGAAATTGTGCACATGAAAATGCATATTTTACTATTTTAGGTAAGCGTGAGTTACCTTGGCGAGGTATACCTACAGTCAGAGACTTGTCAGCGATACAAGGCGAAGGTTTGTGGAATTTCAGCTGGTAACTCCCACCAGACCCACGATACGGGTTCAGTTTACTATTCCACAAGTTTTTTAAAATTCGGTAATCTGAAGATGCAATTGGTGTGTGCAAGTGTGTTTTTTTTTATAATAATAAACAACTGAAAATAAAATAACTAAGAAATAAAAAAATTAATAACCAAAATAAAAGTCCATAAGAATAAAATCTTCAGTTTTCTCCCTTTATGGAATGCAAGTTCAACTTTCGACCTTTAGCTTTAAGTCAATCATGCATAATTTTTTTATTTACCAAAGACGTAAAATAGAACAAAAAAAAAATCTAAAAAATAAATAAATAAAAAATACTACTAAAAACAAAAACAAAAAACCTAAAATAAAATAATTAATCTAAAACTCAAATACAAGTTCGCATCAGACGTGCCAAAAATTGATATGGTTTTTTATAGTGGTAAGAAAATGGTTTCATTGCTCGGACTTATGATGATTCAATTATAGACCTAATTTTTGTAAAAATAAAAATAACGAACTAAATTGGAAGAAATGATATCAAGCTGTAAAGACTGTTGAGGCTAAGATTCCACCGATTACCAATCTTTTAGTGGTTCAATTTTAATAGGGGTATTTTGTGTTTCCTCCCCTCTAAAGATCGATAATTTGCATTACCTCCCCTATAAAAATTTAATTTGCGATACCTTCCCTTGTTACTTTTTCCATCCAATTCCAATTAGCTTACTCAGTAATGGTGCATGCGTGGAAAATATAAAAAAACTTTGGTGAATTTCTCAAACTACCTTCACCTCCTTCCTTCGTAATTATTATCTTCATCGACAGAAAACTAGTGAAAGCGACCCAAAATAGTATGTCGGTCAATCAGATGTTTCTGTAGTTAATCGTCATCACCAGTTATCAAAAGAAATAAATAGAGCAATTCCAATTTCGTACTTTCATTAAAAAAAATGGAAACATAGAAACTATCAGATCCAAAATCCGCAAATAATGTTCCACCTCATAGAAAATTCCTAAATGTTTGAATGAAGATGAGATGGGTGTTAGATCTATTTATTTTTGTTAATTTACAAGAGGAACTAATTAATCTAGTAACTGCATCCTTTGTTTAATTTGCTGTCAGTTTCCGTTGAGAGTGTGTTCGAATACTGTTTATGATGCTCATGGAGTAGGGCAGTAGTGGGAAGATGGTTTGATGCTTAAGGATTTCCTGAAGATTAAGCCCATAGAAGGAATTTAATTTGATGGGAAGTTTTTCCTCTTTGATCCATTAATTTTGAGTGGAAGATGTGCTGGTGTAAACTTGTGTTCTTACTCCTGTCCGAGTATGAAGTGAAGAAGATAACGATAATGTTAGGGTTTATTTTAGATATTTGCTTCGAACCGTTGGATTAGAAGTAGAAAAATTAAACGGCTATAAATAATTAGGTGTATAGGAGTATTTATGTCTCACGTAGAATTTATTTTTTACGAGCACAGGGGTATTCTAGGCAGGTCGTCGAAAAATATTTTTGTCCTTGCCACGCATGCACTTTTGTTGAGTCAGCTAACTGAAATTAAATGGAAAAAAGCAACGACCGGAGGTATTGCTAATTAAATTTTTCTAGGGGAGGTAATGCAAATTAGCGATCTTTAGAGGGAAAAAACCACAAAATATCCCATTTTAATAAGGGGAATTTTGTGTTTCCCCCTCAAAAAAGATACCTATTTTGCATTACCCTCTTTTGAATTACTAATAGGTAAAAACCACTTTCTTTAACCTAACCGTCATAGCTCAGTTAACTTTGCACGTGCAACACACGTCGTGTCATAATATAAAAAAAAGGGGATTTTGCGTTCCCCTCAACATAAATAGCTATTATGCATTTCCCCCTTTTTAAATCGATAATAGGTGAAACCCCCTTTCTGTCATAACTGTCGTCAACTGTAAACGTGCAGTATACGCGTGTCTAATAAAGAAAAATTATTTTTAAAAAACTCTTATCATCAAATAAAACTAGACACGTGTTGTAAATAGAAAGAGAGAGAGAGAGCTCTCTCTTCTTCGTCGTCTCCGTCGACCCGCCACAGATGAAACTTCAGCACCAATAATAACGGTGAGTACTAAATTCGCTAGATGGAACCTTCTGGAGTTTTAATTATGATACTTTCGTCCCCTCTCTCTTTCTCGGTGTTTATTTCTTTACCGTTTCACCTTTAACAGCAACAATGAACGGAAGGTAAGATCTATCAATACTAATGGTGAGTATCACAAACTCAATAACAAAAACCAAAGATTTAAGATAAAGTTACATAAATAGTTCAATACAGTAAGATTTTTATTTAAGTAACATTTGAACATCCAAAAACGATTACACATTGTCATTGGTTATAATAAGTTACCCTGATCTTTACCCTGACTATTCCAAGTTAGTACTAACCATTTTACTAGACTTGATTTTAAAAAAGGAATTTATCATTTCCTTCACCGAACTTCATTTTCAGAAAAAATCTTCGATCCAAAGGTGATGTAAATCAAATCGGTGTTCTTCGGAAGCTGTTACTAATGCACCGCATCTGGAATTACTCAAATTGATGGAAAATTGGGAGAAGATGGGACAGATAGTGGTAATTTCACAGATTATATAGCCTAATCGATGATTTGATACATTCGGACGATTTATAGATTGAGTTCTTTTAATGGCAGAAATACATCATCTGCTGATTCTGCTCCAAAAGGAAGATAAGTTGTTGAGAGAGAGATTTAGGGTAGTGCAACTGGCTAACTGCAAATTGCACAAAGCCAAGGTTGATTTCTAGCCATTCGTTCACATCTCTTCTTTGGGACCGTAAGATTAAATTTTTGTGTCTAGTTTTTAAAAGGGGGATTTTGTGTTCCCCTCAAAAAAGATATCTATTTTACATTACCCCTTTTTAAATCACTAATAGGCAAACCCCCTCTCTGTTAACTCTGTCGTGATTTACAGTTAGATTAGCACCTGCATTATAAGCGTGTGTCATTTTGAAGTCACTAGCCACATATCTTCAGATTGGACATTTAATCTTTATGGTGGTAAAGTTGAATATGAACGGACGGCTAGAAATTAGTATGAGTTTTTATTAAATTAGACTGAAATTACACGGGGGTACGTAATACCCATAGAGTCTGCTATTACAATAGAACTGATAGATTGCGGAATTGTATGTTCCCATACTATTGTCGTGAGTCTCCCTATGGAACAATCATCCGCTGCTCGGTTTGCTAAACCATCTGCCGCTTGATTTGCTTCTCTGTAGACGTGGCTAACGGTATATTGCTGAATTTGGGCGAGCCTTTGTTTGATCTCTGCACCCAGGTCAGATATATACCAAGGGGGGTTTGTATTTGAGGTTATAAATCTCATTAAATTTTCCGAATCCGTTTCAAATTGGACTTTTGGCCATCCTCGTTCCGTCGCCATTTTAGAGGCTATGTGCATGGCCCAGGTCTCCGCTGCAAGTGCTGTGGTGATGCCTAGAGGTTGTGTTATTGCTAGGATAGTGTTGGTTTCCTCATTTCTACAAATAATACCTGCTCCCGCTACTCCGGGGCTTCCTCTTACTGCGCCGTCCGTGTTAATTTTGATCCAATCTGATTGAGGCTTGAGCCATCCTACAAAAATGGTTGAAGTTGTTACTGTTCTTTGTGCAGGGTTTGCATATGGTTGCATCCCAGGGAGCACCGGTGGGAGGTGTGTCTGGGCCCAAGAATATTCCTCCTGGAGCTTGATTGCCATTTGCATTACATTTATCGGATTTTGTTGTTGTTGGTGATACATCACACCGTTCCCGGTTAACCATAAGGACCAAAAAAGGAAGCAGAAGGTTGTGGTTATTGGAGCAGGCACTTTTGTTTGAAGGAGTTCGGATATGGTTGTTTGGTGAGGTAGTTAAATGGGTATGCCTTGCGAGGCGACGTGAAGGTTTTTGAGGTGGTTTAGTAGGAGGTTCCAAGAATCTATAGTTGTCTGACAGTGTAGCAGAATATGACTGGATGTTTCGGGATTAGAACTGCATTGAGGGCATAGGTTGGAGTTGGTGAGATGGATGCGATGAAGAATGTTGAGGGTTGGTAAACCCTCATTAATTGCTTTCCACAAGAAAAGCTGTACTTTTGGGGGACATGGGAGTGTCCAAAGGAAGTTGGATGGTGGAAGGGGGTTTTTGTGAGTTTGCGCAGAAGCGCTAATGAGGCAATTGTATCCTGAAGCAGTAGTATATAGTCCGCTTTTGGTAAAAGGCCATATGATCTTATCGGGTTGATTACTCTGTGGGATGTGAATGTTAATGATTCGTTGAATTATGGGGTGGGGTAGTAGGCTTAATCTTTCATGATCTCAGTTCCTGGTTGATGGGTCGATGATGTCGGCTACTGATTTTATTGGATAACAAGAAGCTGGGTTAATGGTATTTTCAAATTATGGTATCCAATTTTCTTGTATGGGGGTGTGTCATCCATCTCCTATTGGGTGGAAGAGATGTTGTTTGAAAAATGGTATGAGAAAGGCCATTTGCCTCCACTGAGGGCTAGGGGAAGACGGGAGTGGTGGGATGCTTTCGAAAATGGGGGTCTGATCAAGGTATTTTGCATTATATAGTCTGGCTAAGATAGAGTTAGGGTGAATGTGCCAAACTCGTTTCATGAGTAGTGCTTTGTTGTGTTCCTTACTACTTCGGATACCGAGCCCTCCTTGTGATTTGGGTTTGTGGAGCTTGTCTTTTCCCAGTGGGTGGAGTTTTCTGATTGAAGAATCGTGACCCCAAAAGAAGTTGTCGTGATACGATCCATTTTCTGGTGGATATGAGAAGGAAGGATTTGGGTTTGCATGAGGTGGTTGGCAATAGGGGTTGGTGATGATTTTATGAGTTCGAATCTTCCTGATTGGTTGAGGCATTTGGTCATCCATCCTTTTGCCTTGCGTGCCAGCCGTTGAAGCAGGGGGGAAAATTTGTGGCTAGAGGATCTACCATGTTTAAATTGTACTCTTAAATAGGTAGAGGGGTTCGATGTTGTTGGCATGTCGAAATATTGGGTTAACTTATCTATCTGGGGTTGTTCTAGCTTCGGGTGATGTATTAGTGTGGATTTAGAGTCGTTGATGTGTTGACCCGCCGAGGTGCCGTAAGTTTGTAGCAGTAGTTTGAGGTGATTGGTGCCTTTCGGAGTTGCTTTGTATGTTATCAAGAGATCATCCGCGTACATAAGATGCAGTATTGGTGGAGCTTTTTGAAAAATGCGGAGCCCCTCTATGTTATTTTGTGCTTCAAGTATTTCCAAATTGGTGGACAGTATTTCCACGCAAATAATAAAGATATAAGAAGAGAGAGGGTCTCCCTGCCGTATTACCCTGGTTGGAGTGATGTATCCATGCGATGTGCCGTTGATATTGATTGAGTAGGTTACCGTAGATATGCATAGCATAATATAATCCACAAAGTTGGAGGGGAAGCCTAAGATGTTTGATGAATCCCCAGTCCAAGGAGTCATAGGCCTTTTGAATGTCTAGTTTCAGTGCTATTTTAAGATCCTTCGTACGGTATGATGTTCTGATGTGGTGAAAAAGTTCAGCTACGATAGCTATATTATCATGAATGGATCGTTGAGGCACAAAGGCACTTTGGTATGGGCTTATCAAAAATGGGAGTAGAGGTCGTATGCGATTGACCAAGATCTTTGAGATGATTTTGTAAGTGACATTACATAACCCTATCGGTCTAAACTGAGATGGTTTTGAAGGATATTCAATCTTTGGGATTAGAGTGATGTTAGTGTGGTTCATGAGAGGATGAATGCTGAATGACTCAAATAAACTTCGGACCATAGCAATAAGTTGTGGTTGGGTTGTTTCCCAGAAAACTTTAAAAAACTTACTGGTGAATCCATCTGGTCCTAGAGCGCGGTCTGATCCTATGGGAAAAAGCGCCTGTTGGATATCCTCAGTGGTGACTTCCGCTGTTAGTTTCTCATATTGTCGGGGGGTTAACCTTGGTGTTATTGCCCCGAACAGGTTTTCATCAATTAATGTATTTGGAGCCGTATACTAGTTTGTGAAGTGTTCAAGCATGATCCTGATAATTTCTTCTTTGTCGTTAATCCAATTGTGTTGATGATCCTGAAGTTGTTGTATATTGTTGCAGCTTCTATGAATTATGGCCTTGGTATGGAAGAATGTGGTGTTACGGTCGCCTGACTGAAGCCACTGTATTCTAGATCTCTGCTGCCAATATGTTGTGTGGCAATCCAATAAATTCAGGTGTTCAATGCGGAGTTGCTTTTCCTGTTGAATCCAGTTTTCCAGTGCAACTCCAGTTTGCGTAGCACATTGATGTTGGGCAGCTTTAATTTTCGCGGTTGACTTTTTGATTAAAGTGGGTACATGGCCAAAGTTAATCTTATTCCATTCTGTTAGAGTTTCACTGGTTGCGATGAGTTTGAGCTGGAGGTTCAAAGGTGGATTTGAGTCCTGTAGTTTATCCCATGCCGAGGTAACCACTTGATGAAGTTGAGGGTGAGATAGCCATAGATGCTCAAATTTATAATTCTTACTCCCTTGCCAGTCCAAGGCTTTCGCTCGAAGCAAGATAAGAGCATGATCTGAGGCTATTCGTGGCAGATGTGTGTTTCCAGCATGGGGGTTGGCTGTTCTCCAATGCTGATTTGTTACTGCTCTATCAAGTCTTTGTTGGATGTTGTCATACCCTTGTTGGTTGTTTGTCCAGGTGAACGGGTCTCCTCTGAATCCTAGATCAATATAGCCCATCTGATCCATTAAATTGATAAACGGTTGTGTTTGTGCATACGTAACCGGTCTGCCTCCTTTTTTTTTTCCGATTGGTCCAAAACTTCGTTGAAATCTACCAGTAGCAGCCAAGGTGTTGAAGTGCTAGGAAAAATTGTTGGAAAATCTTCCCACAGGTTTTTTCTTGGGTTCAGATGTGGTGGGCCATATATACCTGTCCCGTGCAAAACCAAAGTTGGGCTGGTGCTGCAGGTGTGACCAGAGCATGAATATAACTTTGGGACTTCAGGATGACTTGGATGTTGACCTCATTTTTCCATAATAGACATAAGCCCCCCCTTATGCCGATTTTAGGAACTGTGCAGTGATTTGAAAACTGCAGAGTCTGCGCAATGCGCATCATTTGAAAGTCATTGGCCAAAGTTTCAGATAGAAATAATATGGTTGGTTTGTACATTGATATAAGTCCATTAAGGTGCTGAATTGTTGGTGGCTGGTTTAAACCTTGACAGTTCCATGCGATAATAGACATGTCTTACTAAATGAAATGCTAGGAGGAGAGGTGAATTAGGTTGGAGAGGGTTGACAATTGGGAGGTTGTAAAGGGTGATATCGATTGTGCTTGAATGGTAAACGTGGCGGGTAGTGGGCTTGGGCTAAGATGGTAGACTTATAGAGCCGGTAAAAGTTTGCCTGCTATTGTAAATTATGAATGGCCAGTTCACAAGCAAGAAGATCAAGAAATTAAACGTGCTAAAAATTAAACGCTGGTACAAAAGGTATGAAGAAAGGTAAATATAAACTAAAGATAAACGAAATTAGGGATGTTGGAGTGCTGTACCTGAGCCAAAAGGGAAACCGTGGACAATTAGCAGTTGATAACGGTATATATGAAACTTGTAAATTGATCAAAAAAGAAGAGACCGCCCGATTTTTTATTTTTTTTTGACGAGACTAAAACACAAGAAACTGCAACTACTTGACAAAACGAAACAAAAAATACTCCAAAAAGGCTAAAAATTAATAAATCCCCTCATTAGTCATTTAAGAAAACCGATGTATACTATTTTTTATTTTATTTTTGGGAGAGGTAGCCTAGGAAAATCAATCAATAAGGGAGGTACTCTTCAAGGAGGCTAAATAAGGAAAGTGGGCTAAAATAATAAAATATTATGAACCAAACTAACACCTCACGTGAAAAAAGAAAAAACTTGGGTAAGGCCCCCCTAAATTACTAGTCACCTAAAACTGGAGTTCTTTCAAGGTTTAAACAAAACACTTTTTCTTTCCATTTTATTAAATCTTATATTTTATTAAATTAACTAATACGTGGGCAGCCGACAGAAGCAACATGGGAAAGTTCCAAGGTAATACTTTGACCCCAAGAAAATCAAAACTCTCTTACAGCCCGAGTTAAATCCGATTCCACAAGACTATAAGCCGATATGACTCGTTGTATTCCCCGACCAAAACTGAAACTAAGAAAAAACTAATACTTCTCCTCCTACTTTTTAAAACACTACACAGATAACTTTTGTTGCTTCTTCACAAACTCTTCATAATTGTCTAATCAAAAACTCCATTTCCAAACAGCCTACAAAATTAACCCATGTGAAACAAAATAAACCCTAACAAGGAAACCAGAAACCCACTTCTATAATGAAAATCAAATACCGCCTTAACAATCACATCATAAAGCAATCAATCCAACCAAAGAAACGGGATGTACTCATCACAATAAAAGAGGGAGTTAACGAAAAACTAAACTATAAAAAAGGACAATTAAATCTCGTTGGACTCACCAGTAAGAAGAGCGATGACTGAATCCATCAATTGCGAACAAAAAAAGAAATATACCCAATACCGAAACCATCAAGTTGTCTCGATCCCCTCCGGCAACAGGGCCGGCACCCCAGAGGGGGTTTCACTCGCTACTCATCTCTTCCTTGTAATGAATATGCAGAAAAGCGAACATTTTTAGAATACACGTGAGAAAGGGAAAACCTTTTCACATCACTTCATCGTCTTCTCTGTTCTCTCTTCCATGTCGCTCTTCTGCTATTTCTTCTCCTTCCGTAAACAAAATTGAATTTTCTTCGAAATTCATAAGGCTGCTGATAGGGGTACCAAATTGCTTGAGGGTGTACCAAAATGCATATATGACAAAATACATACAGTAAGAACTTCATATATTAATAAACTCTATATATTAATAAAAAAATCAGAGTCCCAACTTGGGGCCAGTTATAAATAGTAATAACCTCCACATTTTAATATTAATAGCTTTTTCTAGTCCCGTCATAAGGAATTTACCTCTATATATTAATATAATTGTCACTATTGGAAACTTATAGATCTTGTTACATCAAAATTTAAGATGAAACAAAATACTTATCTATAATTGTTTGAGAAAATGATGTAACTTTTTGGATTCTTATCGCATCTTTTGATTTGCGAATGCATGAGACCTCATTACTATAAACACCTTATTGTTGAAGCCAAAACATTTACGACTTGTCGAGCATGTTTAAAGCTTCTTGGCATGAAATATTTGGCATCTCTATATTATCATCATCATCAAGATCATCTCCCTCTTCTTCTTAACTAATTCCATCGTTCTTTGATTAAAGCATATACGACTTGTTTCTCATTTGGATGATTAAGGAAGATATCCATATCCATTATCATTTACATACTTTGAGTTGGAAAAGAAAATAGTATACCTCCCTATATTAATAAACTCCATATATTAATAATTTTGTGAAGTCCCAAGACTATTAATATATGGAGTTTTTACTGTATTGGTAAGGGATTGGTACACCCCCAAGTAATTTGGTACCCCCTATTAGCAATCTTGAAAATTCATTATGGTAGCCATTTTTACTTTGGATCAACTTTGGTAGCAACTTTTTTTTTCCTCTTCATTTTAATTGGGGATTTGGGCTTTTCAAGATACAAACCCTAGAAATTAAATTAGTAAAAGAAGAAAGATGATCAATGAAGGAGATTGATAAGCGCAATTGAGTTCTTAGGATTGGAAAGATGGGTTTCTAAATCGTTATGTAAAATTTCGGTATGAATCAATTCGGGGATTTGTATCAATTTGTGTAAAGATGGGGGTTGGGGTTTTGTATTAATTTGGGGATTTTTTAATAAAATTCAGTATGAATCACTGAATTAGGTTCACTGTGAGGTTTTTTTAGATTAAATTGAGTTATCTAGCAATTTTAATGGTGATGGCTTATTTTCTACTATTCCACCGATCAAACATGGGAATTTATTTTAGTTTGTACACGCATGAGTTGCACATGCAAACTTAACAGGGAGATAACAGTAGTTATAACAGAGAGGGGGTTTTGCCTATTAGTGATTTATAAAGGGGGTAATGCAAAATAGCTATCTTTTTTGAGGGGGAAACACAAAATCCCCCTTTTTAAAACAATTATTTAATTATTACAAACGCGTATACTGCACGTACACAATTAAATGAGCAGTCACGACAGTTATCACGGAGAGGGGGTTTTACCTATTATCAATTATAAAAGGGGGTAATGCAAAATAGCTATTTATTTTGAGGGGGAAACACAAAATCCTCCTAATAACATGAAGCATCAAAATCCTTATAATTCCTTATAAGAGATTTGGTCAAAGATGCAGACGGAGATGAAGAAGAAGAAAGGTAGTTTTGGTTTATAATTCCTTATAATTTTACTGACACACCACGTGTGTTGCACGTGCACAGTTAACTGAACTATGCCGGAAAAGTTAACAGAAAGGGGGTTTCACCAATTAGCAATTTAAAAGGGGGTAATGCTTCAGTTTTTATGTTCGAGTGAATCTATAATATTTCCAAAATTAGATTTTGAAAATACTAATTGTTAATCGCAAACATGAAGCATCAAAATCCATAGACTAAGCATGCATCATCAAAAGAAGACACAACTAATTAATAAAATACATTTGATCAATTTTTATTCGATGAAAATAATCATAAAACAATTGCAGAAATTAATTTAAATTGATATTACCACATAATTATCGGGAAAACGACTTCCTTTGTCGCCTCAGACATGGGGTTTAACTCCTTATGTTATACACTCGCTCAAAGTAATGATTCATAAAAAAAGTGTTTACAACAGGTGAAAATATATCAAAGCAGTGAATTTGCAACGAAAATAATCGTTGCAGATCCACTGTTACAAAACCAGTGTTGCAGATTCAAACTAAATGTTGCGTACGCTACTGTTACAAAGAATATTGCCGCAGGAAAACAATCGTAAATGATGAGAATAAACCACGGTTTTAACGACTATCTTCAGAAGCACAATGTTCTTCGTCTTCTTCTTCAACACAGTAGCAGAAACAAAGTTAACAACTCGTTATTTTGTATCTCTGTCACTATCTAAACCTTCCCCAAACTCTATATCCCCTCTATGACTCCCGTAACACCTTTATATATTCGCAACATCTAGAAAATCTTCGTCATAACTCCAAACAATTTTTTTTGATGTAGTTCACGGGAAATAATTCCCTTTTTTAACTCATGCACGCGTTATTGTTCAGCAGAGATCATCCAGACACGTTTTATTCACGCAATATATTGAGTTAAAGTCGTACTGCCTCACGAAATCTCCCCAAATATAGATAAAATCCCGAGAATCTTTCCCCATAAATATACTTCCCATGTTTTCTTCCAATCCACATAAACTTCCTAATTCTTATAATCCAAGTCACTTACCAACAAAATCTCCGATTAAATCTCTCCTCAATCCGATATAAAAATTTAGCAGTTTCAAAGCAATCTCTCCCGCCAAAATTCATTTCAATTTGTGAAGAAGAAGGGGCACCTCCTATCTAGAGTAGGGGTGCCTTTAGCAATGTGTGCCCTTAGTAATTCTTCCCATGGGTGTAAACATCGTTTTTTGAGCCAAATTTTCTACATAAAATTATTTCTCCAAAAATACCTACACACACATACACCTCCACAGACACCAACTAATAATTACCAATGGTAATTAACTAAAACAGTAAATGAACTCAAATTATTAAGGCACCCAGACGCAGGTGGCCTTTAGCTGTGACACGACAAATGCTTAGAGATCCTTGTCCTCAAGGATCAAGTTTTCAAATTGTTCTGCCATAAATTGCTTGTCTTCCCAGGTTACTTCTTCTTCAGTCATGCCTTCCCATTGTACCAATATCTGCATTACCTCCTGATGGTTCTTCTTGATTTTTATGGAGACTAAAACTTTTAAGGGTACAACCTTAAGGTTTCCAGCTGAATCAGTGGCAAGTAGCTTGGTCTGAGGAACCACTCCTTTAGCTACTTTAAGCTTGAGATGTGAAACATTAAAGATGTAGTAAATCTTAGAACTAGCTGTCAAGTCCAATTTTAAGCAACAGCTCTTATATTGGCCAATACTTGATAAGGTCCATAAAACTTAGCAGCAAGCTTTAGATTCCTTCTCAGCTAGACTGAAGTTTGTCTGTATGGTTGCAGTCTCAAATAAACCCAGTCTCCCACTTCAAAGGATTTTTTCAGATCTCTTCTCATCAGCTTGTTGTTTGATCCTGTGTTGTGCCATTTCCAATGACTCTTTCAACATCTGACTCATCATTTGTTTCTGTTGTAAATAATCTTCTACTACAGCATGAACTCCAGCTTGAGAAGACAAAATTCTAAATTGATGAGGTGCAAATCCATATAGGGCTTGGAATGGTGTTAGCTTCAGACTAGTATGATAGGAAGTATTATACCACCATTCAGATAGTGACAGCCATATAACCTGTTTTGTAGGTTTGTAGCTAGTCATGCATCTTAGGTAAGTCTCTAAGCATGCATTTACTTTCTCTATCTGCCCATCAGTTTGAGGATGATAAGCAGTACTCATGTGTAGAGCAGTATCCAGCTTTGCAAATAGGGCTTGCCAGAAATTACTCATAAATACACTATCTCTGTTAGATACAATTGACTTTGGCAACCTATGCAACTTAAAAACAGTGTCAATGAATACCTTGGCCACTGAGGATGCAGTGTAAGGATGGCTGAGGGCTAAGAAATGGCTGTATTTGGTGAATCTGTCCACCACTACTAAGATCACTATCCTCCCTTCAGATTTTGGTAGCCCTGTGATGAAATTCATACTAATATCCTCCCATGCTGAATCTGGTATTGGTAGTGGTTGTAACATCCCTGCTGGTAATGTGTTGAAGCTTTTATGCTGCTGGCAGATGTCACATTCTTACACAATTTGCAGAATCTGTTGCTTCATCCCACTCCAGTAGAAATATAATTTGGCCCTTTGATAACTAGCTTGAGAGCCTGAGTGTCCTCCAATGGCTGATGTATGAACTGCTTCTAATATTTTCTACCTGAGGCAACCACTTTTACCAACATAAATTATATTTTTGTACCTCAGGATACCTTGTTGGTAGTTATAACTCTGCACTGCATCATCTTGAATGAGCAACTTAGAAATAATGTCTTTTTTCCATCAGATCTTCTGCATAGCTTTGTTGGATCTCCTCTAACCAAGTTGGTTGCACCTGAGTTATAGCCTGACAACTGGAGTCTTCATTTAATACCACTCTGGACAATGCATCTGCCACCTTATTGTCAATACCCTCTCTTTTTTTTATCTCAGCTCATATTATAACCCAAAAGTTTGGAGAGCCATTTCTGTTGTAGAGTTATGTGAATTCTTTGTTCCAAAAAATATTTAATACTTTGGTGGTCAGTGTAAATGATGAAATGATTTCCCATTAAGTATGTCCTCCATTTATTCATTGCGATAACCACTGCCATCATTTCTTTTTCATATGTTGAAACGGCTAAAAATATGGTTCTAATTCCTTTGCTAAAATATGCAATAGGTCTCTTGTTCTGCATCAGAACAACTCCAACTCCATTTTCAGAAGCATCAGTGGACAACTCAAAGGGTTTTGAGAAGTCTGGTAATATCAAAATAGGAGTAGTTGTCATAGCTTCCTTCAATTTTTCAAATGCTAGTTGTGCTGCCTCATTCCAAAGAAAGTTATGCTTCTTAAGTAAGTCAGTTAAAGGCTTACAAATCAACCCATAGCCTTTTACAAACTTTCTGTAGTATCCTGTGAGGCCTAAGAATCCTCTTAATTCTTTGATAGTCTTTGGTGTAGGTCATTTCTTCGTACAAGAAATCTTCTCAGCATCTGCAGCTACTCCATCTCCACTTATGATGTGTCATAAGTACTCAATCTATGATTGCCCAAAGAAACACTTGCTTAACTTGGCATACAAAGAATGTTCCTTGAGGAGAGACAGTGTTGAAGTAAGATGTTGCTGATGAGTCTCCATGTCAGGGCTGTAGATCAAAATGTCATCAAAGAAAACTAAGATGAACTTTCTTAGGAATGGCTTGAACACATCATTCATTAAGGCCTGGAAACTTGCAGGTGCATTAGTGAGTCCAAAAAGCATCACTAGAAACTCATAGTGTCCTTGGTGAGTTTTAAAAGCAGTCTTATGAGTATCTGAAATTGCTACCCTGATTTGATGGTACCCTGCTCTCAATCAATCTTAGTAAACACCCTTGAACCTTTTAGCTCATCTAGCAGCTCATCTATCACTGGAATCGGATACTTATTATTTATAGTGATATCATTTAGTTTCCTGTAATCTACATAGAATCTCCAACTTCCATCTTTCTTTTTAACTAACAGAATTGGGGAAGAGAAGGGAATGTGACTTGGCTTGATGATCCCAGCTTTTAACATTTCCTGAACCAACTTCTCTACTATCTCCTTTTGCACATATAGGATTCTGTAAGGTCTCTAGTTGGGAGGAGTTGAAAGAGGTTTTAAAGGAATGTAGTGTTCATGGTTTCTAAGTGGAGGTAGGGTGTTGGGTTCTTTGAACACTGACTCAAATGATGTGAGAATATGTTTGAGGGGCTTAGGTATGGAGGTGTCTGAGTCAAGCGCTCTGATTGAGAATAAATGTCCTATGAATACTTGTTTCTTCTTTTCTTTCTTCAGAAGCTTATTGCATTCTTCACCTGTCATTAAGGAAATGCTTGGAGAATCTGACATTCCAGTTAACTCAATACTTTCACCCTCTCTATTGAAAGAAATGGATAGTTTTGAGAAATCAAATTTCACAGGGCTAATAGTTTTCATCCAGTCCACTCCTAAGACCATATCACAACCACCTAGGAGTAATAATCTCAAATCAAAACCAAACTGATGTCCTTGCATACTCCATGGAAACCCTTAACATTTAGCAGTACTAAGTAGCTTATTCCCATCAGCAACAGCTACTTGGAATGCAGGAATAGTCTCAATACAATAACCACTTACTCTAGCTACTTCAGGTCTAAGAAATTGTTGGTGCTCCCACTGTCTATCAGTATGGTGAGTGACTTTCTGTTTATATACTTTCCTTGAATTTTAATAATATTATGAGAGATACTACCTGAGAGAGCATGCAGTGATATTTCAAAATCTTCTTCAGCCAATTCTTGAATAAGGGGTGAGCTTCCAGGTGACTCTTCTTCAGACTGTGCAGAGTCTTCTTTATCAACAGCTAACATAAAAAACTGTTGCTTAACACATTTGTGACCTTTACTGAAAACCTTATCACAGTTATAGCACAAACCCTTCTCCCTTCTATACCTCATTTCTGCATAAGATAACCTTTTAATAGGGTAATCTTGGACTGGTGGTATTACCTTGTCGTGGTGATGGGGTGCTTGACCTTGGATAAGTCACAATAGATATATTATTGTTGGAAATGTGTAGAGGTGGTAACCTGGATGTAGCTTTATTTCTCTTAGAAGTAGTCTCTAAAAGCGCTTCTTTAATTCTGGCTAAATGAATGGCTTGCCTCAAGCCAGTTCGGATAAACATTTGCATAGCTATCCTCAGTTCTTCCTTCAACCCACTGATCCAATTGGAAGTAAAGTATGCCTCGGTGAGATATTTGTTTTTGGAAATCATTAGTGCCTTCAGCTCCTCAAATATTTCTTGATACTCTAGTACTATACCAGTTTGGCTCAGTTTATTGAACTCACCCATAATGTCATCATGACCCAACTCCTGAAATCTAGAGGTGATATCAAGAATGAACTCTTCCCATATTATTACTTGTCTACCACACACCAGCCTTATCTTCTAGGTACAGGGAAGCCATGTGTACTTTTTGTTCTTCATCCATCGGATGGAGTTGAAAGTATTTCTTACATTTTTTAATCCAAGATCTAGGATTAACTCCTCCAAATCTAGGAAAATCAACCTTTGGCTTATGATGATGTGAATACTGGTTGGAGAATAATGAATTAGGGATACCTCCTGTGTTAGATCTACCATTAGAATTCGATCCTGATGGTTGTACAATGAATTCCACTTACGGTCCTACTTTCCTCATAGCCTTATCCACCTCCTGAGTTATTATAGCAGATATTCCAGTCATGGTTCTAATCAGTTGAGCTATATCTGCAGAATTCTTTGCTTATATTTCTTCTTGTCGCCTGTTATACGCAACCGCCCTTTCCTGTGCTTCCTCCCAACTTTTGATAAACGCAGTAACCTTCCTGCTAAAATCATCAAAATCTTTTTGGCTCACCATTATAACATGTCACTCAGATCGAGTGCTCTGATACCAATTGTAGTGATCTACACTACAAGTTGGCCTTAAGAACAACTCAAATCGTCACACACAAAGATAAAAATGAAAATAGGGTTCTTAGATTTAATAATTTTATAGCAGCCACACAACCAGGGAGGATTAGTGTGGATTGGCACACGCGCCACCTCTACTGACACCAACTAATAATTACCAACGGTAATTAACTAAAATTATTAAGGCACCCAGACGCAGGTGGCCCTTAGCTGGGACATGACATAACATTATATATTCTGAGACATAGTCGTTTGGGTTTAGTAATTATGAGATACAAATAAGAAGTTTTGAGTTCAATCTTGTACTTGACTAATCTCGAAACTCGAACTCAAACAATAGATGTTCAAAGAACTTATCACATTTGAGGTTAAGAACAACTCTATTGTTCAATAAATTATGTTTGTGCATGAAATCCCTTAAACCTCCCAATTGCCTTAGAGTTCGCGGACCAGTTTTCGTTGTTCACAAACTATGCAATTTAAAGCTTTTTCTGTTGATATCCAATTTTGCCAAGAGTTTGTGGACAAGCTTTTGGAGTGTCCGGGCTATGCAAATTGAAATATTTTCCGTTAACATCTGATTTTGTTTAGAGTTTGCGAACTATTTTCTCTTGTTCGTGAATTATGCAATTTTAGACAAGCTATGTTTACACCAAGAGTACTGGCGTTCGTGAACCATGTCTTTCATTTTGCAAAATGTAAGAAATTTCTTTCTTGCTGAACTGTAACTTGCTTCAGTGATTCACGAACTATTTGGTTAGATCGTGAGCTTATAGTACACGGTCCTTATTGACAAAAATGTGTATGCATCATTCTTATTTGTATTACAAAGCAAATTTCACACACGTTTATAGTTTTCCATTGTTGGTACGATGCTATTGTGAGTAAGTTAATTATTTCCCTAATTGTGTAAAATCTAAACTTTAGAAGTATGTTTTTTTCGGAAGTAATTGGTTACCATTCTTACGGCTTCTATCAAGGAAAAGAAACTATATTGCTAGAATATTCCAAACTATGAAAACTAGTTTACTTGAGACCATAGTAAAAAAGCTAGTTTAAACATAATTGAGATTACTCGGGATCAAGATAATTCGTAAACATGGAACTAGTTCAGGAACTTACTTATGAATGCAGGTAATCATTGCTTGAACTTTAAGTAACTCAGCTTTATTCATAATCAGAAATAGAGGATTCTATGCAACTAAGATTCTCAATCCCTGTAGTTGTTACTGCAAGATTCATCCTCCATAAACCTAGGTTTCCTCGGGAAATATAATTAGGTAATGAGTTTCAGAGTCTTCACTAGGGATTTTTGAATCCTGGTCAGAATAACTTTTACCTGATATATCTTTGTTATCCAAAATCTTATCTTGATCATCGTTGTTCTTGTTTATTCTAAAGGTTACACTCTTTTGTTATATGGACATTCAATATGAAAAGGAACGGGTAATAAGTGCACCCCAACTTTATCATTCGTGAACATGTGTTGTCAATCATTATAGAATCTATGTTAGGACACGTAAGTTCGTACTCGAGATTTTAAGACAAGAAATCCATATGATGATTAAGTGATATACAAATCTACAAGATCGACCTAGTATGTACTTAAACCTTCAAGATCTAAGTTCAATCAAGAGAAAGTCTTCTATGATATGTATTTAAAGATCCGAATTCAACAAAGAAAATCTTATAATATCTTTACAATCAAGATAAAAAAATATCTAGGTTGATTAACATTCTACTTATAATTATCTCGATTATAATGATAACATAATATAACGTGGAAAAAAAATAGCAAAAGACACTAGAAATTTTGTTAACGAGGAAACTTGCAATCTAGCAATAAATCCGCGAGACCTCATCCAGTTTGATCATCTTAATGTACTAAGCTGATACCAAAACTAATATATTATTAGACTTTGGACTGGAATGTAGTTGAGACCTAATCAATCCTCCGAGGCAAATCAGCTTCAGTCGTGCTCCTTAATTCCCTTGGATATCGCAAGACCCTATGCACTTGATTCCCTTAGATGACGTACTTTGCATACCTATACGTTGTTCCATATTTTTTCATGGAGATTGCTACCCTGCATCCAACATCAGATATGTTACAATCAAGGTAATGATTTTCTTTTTGCATTCATGAATCTCCAGGTAAAAGAGATATCAAGCAAGCCTCAACAATTAGGGTAACTTACTCTCTTCAAAAGTTATAGAGATATCTAACTGATTCCATCTCACAAGGTCTATTTAAATCAAGTTTAGATGTTACTCTTGTGGAACTACAAGATCAAAGACGAATAACTTTCTGTAGTTTCTATCAATATTATTCCTCAATCAATAGTTCATGAATGGTTGTATAATAGAAAAGACGAACCTCTAAAATATACAAGAACTATGATGATCAAGATAAGACTCCATAAAAATATAAAAGATAGTCTGACCGGGCTTCTTGATTACCAAGTAAAGTATTCTAAGTCGTAAACCTAATTGTTAGAGAACCGCTCGGTTGAACCCACAAGTTTTGCTATCTCAAGCTTGTTGTCAATGTTAGATGAACAAAAATGTATCTTGATTTTTAGTTTACTAATCAAGTCTCGGATTAGGTATAAAAGTTGGTAGTTGACTATCAGACATCACCCTTGAAGACTGAAGATCGATGAAAAAATGTGGAGAACTTCATCAACAAGGTATGTGAAGAATGAACCATTCTATTTACTCACAAGCTTTACCATTCTATCTTTTTGAGATTATGTTGTATGACTTGTAATGACCCGTTCCTCCACCGATACTGTCCCCACTTAGCCACTGCGGTTATTCGGCAGTGTGGGGTTTTCAACGGGCATCCTGCGGTAATCCAGCTGCAACTTCCCGAGAGGTCACCCATCCCTGGATTGCTCCCGCCCGAGCATGATTAACTGCAGAGTTTTCTGCCAACTCTGGAGTCAATTGTGCTGAAAAGGCCTCGGTATAATGTAGACGTTCCTTGTCTCTAGTGAGACCAGTATCTGGCATTACGGTCCAGCATACTCTCCCATCCGAGCAAAAGCAACCCGTCCCTAGTTGCATCCCAACTAACACCGATATTGTTCCCACTTACCCACTATGGTTATCCAGCAATGTGGGATTTTTAACGGCACTACTGCGGTTATCCAGCAGCAGCTTCCCGAGAGGTCGCCCATCCTGTGACTACTCCCGGTCGAGCACGCTTAACTGAAAAGTTTTTCCCACGTCTCAATCAAGTGAACCCATCAGGCCTCGGTGTTAGGAAA
>JAJJMB010011819.1:2848259-2939845 GCA_023531105.1 Papaver atlanticum | reverse complement strand
GTGGGACCGGCCACGGCTAGGGCATGGCCGTCCGGTCAGGTAGCCCGGTCCCACGACACCTTCCCTATTTTTATTATTTTTCATGAAACCGTGAAAATATGGAGAAACCGTGAGTTTTGCTCAAACAAGGAAAGTTGCTTGAATGAATGAGTTTTCATGAGTTCATGAAAATAAATAAAACAAGAAAAATAAAGGAAGAGGGCGTAGGGGACCGGCCACGGCGGCATGGCCGGCCGGCCGGTGGGCCCGGTCCCTAGGCGCCTCTTTTCTATTTTTTATTATTATTTTCTCTCTCCTGTTTTGTGTAGGATTCCTTGTTTGTCCATATTTTCGAATGCTCGTTCGTGCATTAGGGTGCTCGTTCGTGCATCATTGTTGAGTACACTTGTACCATTTTATTGGGGCTTACTCGGTGATCAGATGCCCGATTGTTGGATGTTTATTACTAATTCATGAAATTAGCGGAGAATGACTCATGAAACGGAGTAATAAATGAATTGTGTATTTATTACTAATCCATGAATCCAGCCGGGGAATTCAAGGAACGAAGTAATGAGATAAGATGGTTATCTATTACTAATCCATGGAATCAGCCGGGGATAGCCATAGAACGGAGTAATGAGATATAATAGATTATTTTCTAGGAATTCAGTGGCGAATGTCACGGTAGAATTAATCTATTATAGAATCGAGATATGAGATAGTTGAAGCATCATACTCGTTCTGAAAGGTGTATAGTCAGGGAACAACCTGCAGCGTTGGTGTCCTGAAGGCGTTTAGCCCTTCAGCAAACAATTATGTCCAGAGAGCCACCTGAATCTATACATGGTCTCTCTACATAGTCAGGGAACAACGAGTATCGCCGACGTCCTGAAGGCGTTAATCCCTCTAACAAACAATTATGTCCAGAGAATCGCCCAATCGTTCTTCTATGTAGAGGTGGGTCTCTCCATGTAGTCAGGGAACAACGAGTATCGCCGACGTCCTGAAGGCGTTAAGCCCTCCGACAAACAATTATGTCTAGAGGACCGCCCAATCATGTTATTTTACATAGAGGTCACGATGAAATGTGCAGCATCGATCGCTCAGCTAGTGGGAGGCCTTTCAAGAAACATATTCATCATGGCTCTGAGAGGAACTCGATCAGAGATCGTGAAACGGTTCACGGATCGTAAAACACGAATCGTCACATGCGTTCCTGAAGCCGGGTCAGAAACATGCAGTATCATGATTTTACGATTTTATCCCTTGTTGAAAATCCACCATCAACAAGAGTTTGGTTAAGTATGAACCTATTATCAAGTATCACAGTTTGGTAGTCATATTGTTTCGATCTCGTATCTATAGACAATCACACAAAGTGTGAATACCGATTTGTTGTATTGTCTCGACTCAGTCCATATACGACCACCTTCGATAAGAGGACTTATATGTGGATAAATAAAAGATTGTGGTGTATTTGGGTACCATCGTCTTTTCAGACTCGTTTCTTATAGAATTCATATCTTGAAAAATAGATAACAAGTTTCATACTTGGCATAATTTGGATCTGGACATATTGGATACAAATAAATTGATCTTATATATTGATTTTTTAGATCGTCCAAGTACTATTCCTAACAATCAAGTTCACGGAATCCATTGTCTAGACTTTTTGATTCACATGAGATAGAGATATAAACTCTATATACATATTTTCAAGGATCATTAAGTTGGCCTACTTGCAATTGTATTAGGTTTTGTCCATACAGGTTGCCGAACAAAAAAGTTGGTGGTGTACTTGGTACCCTATCCTCTTCACTAATTATGTTTCTCGAGAAAACCTAGGTCTTTGGAGGACGACTCTAGCAGCATCTAGTGCACAATGTGCAAGGATTAAATTTTTTAGTTGCAGAGAGTCCTCTATTTATAAAGTTGAAACACGCTAGGTTGCTTAAAGTTCAAGCAACTATTACTTGCATCCAAAGCAAGTTAGCGAACTAAATAGCTAGTTTTTATGTTTACAAATTACTTTAATCTCAATCAAACTATAACATCTCAATATTGAACAATCCAAAGAATGAAAACCATGTAAACATGTGAGAAATTTTCCTTGTAATACAAATAAGAATTTACACTCGCGTATTTGTCGATTAAGGACCATTCACAAAAGTTAGCTCACGAATTAGCTAATATGGTATGTGAACCATCAAGCAAAGTCGGACTTCAATAATACCTAACCAGTTCGCAAACTAAGAAAAGTGGTTCGTGAACTTAATATGTTTGGATTGTCCAGGAACATACCAAAAAGGGCATAATTTGCGAATTAGTTTGTGAATTTTTTTGCACAAGTTCCAGGAACATCATGGAATTGCATAGTTCACGAACTAGAAAAATCAGTTCGCGAACTCCATGTGCACTTTGGAGTTCACTAACATCAAATTTATGCAGGGTTCCCAAACTAAAATAATCAGTTTGTGAAGAAAGATGCAATTTGTTTTTTTAGGATCTTCTTTCATATATATATATATATATAGTTTATTGAACAATAAAAATTATTCTCAACCTCAAAGGCGGTAAGTTCTTTGAACATACGACGCTTGAGTTCGTGTTTCATAAATATTAGTCAAGTTTAATCTTGAACTCCAAACCTATTCTTCATAATTCATCATATATAGTAAAACTATACGACATTGTCTCATAAGATATAATGGTAGAAATAATGAGTAAATAGGATAGTCAGTCTTCGCATACCTTTATTGATAAAGTTATGTGTTCGTTGTTCTTCAGTCTTCAATCTTTACGGGTATTCGATGGATTTCCAATACCCAACTACCTAAATCTTGTCCTGATCCGAGACTGACCTTAGTAGACAATAAATTAAGAAATTGTTTCATCATCTAACATTGAAAACACACTTGACATACCAATACTTGTGCGTTCAACCGAGCGATGCTCTAAGATATATATTAAGAAATAAGATTTATAGAAACTAAAAGGAGTTCTTCGTCTAAGACCTTGTTAGTTCCAAAAAATTGCGACTTAAAATTGACTTTGATAAATCTTTTGAGGTAGAATTAGTTAGGTATCTTTATAAGTGTTGAAAATTCTTTCTCCCCACTATCCCAATCACCAAACTAGTCTTAATCTTGTTACTTTGCCGATGTTGGATCGCCTGCCTCACTGATCTTAATTACTTAGCTATAAATTCATGGGAGAGAAATATACCTTTTTTTTAGTAATATTATATATGGGAAAACGATAATTATTTTATATTTTTTTTTACCCTAAATTTGTAACCCATAACCATACCCCTCAAACGAACACACCCTGCTACAATTCATTAATTTGTTTGCTATCTCTTTATTTGTTCAAATACAACATATCATCAGTTCATTTTTCGTACTGTGAGCTTCCAAGTAAGATACAAAATGAATGACCATAAGTAGGGGGTATCAACGGGTAGCTAATTACCGAAATTGAAGATTTATGATAATTATTAGGGGAAAAGACACTTTTACTAGAGGGAAAGCCGACTTCGGGGTGGATTTAAAAAAGTCTTTTCCCTTATCAATAATCATTCCCCAAAATGATGTGTATATTGTTTGCACAATTAGTATTTTCGGAGATCCTTGTGTTCGTTAATTATGTTTCTAATGCTTCTTGATGCTTATCCGAACTATATCAAATGAAAGCAATATCATAAAGTCTCATACATAGAATAACTTCTTTTGTGGAATGGGTGATTGAATGCAGATTGCAATGTGCACAAACAAGCTCTTATTACTCAGCTTAAGGTACTTTTCAAAAAAATAAAAAATAAAAAAATAGTTAATTATATCCGATCCAACATTTGATAATTGTTAGGAGAAAATCCACTCTTACTAGAGAGAAAGCCGACTTCAAGGTGGATTTAAAAAAGATTTTCCTCTATCACTAATCATTCCCCAAAATGATGCGTATATTGTTTGTATAATTACTATTTTCGGAGATCTCTGTGTTCTTTAATTATGTTTCTAATGGTTCTTGTTGTTTATTAGAATTATATCTAATGCAAGCAATATCATAAAGTCCCATATATATAATAATTTCTTCTGGGGAATGGGTGATTGAATGCAGATTGCAATGTGAACAAACAGGCTCAAATTACTCAGCTTAAGGTTCTTTTAAAAAATAAATAAAATAATATAGTTATAATTATATGAGATCCAACATTTGCACAACATTGGATTTTGCAGTATCCTCCCGCGAAGGACTACTAATTATGTTGCGAAGAAGTATTTTGCTACTGCTTAGGAGTACTCTTGGATTTGGAGCACAAAAATAATGTGAAATTCCATTTGAACTAAACATAATAATGTTCAGGTTTCAAGTTTCAGCTCAATGAAAGAAAATTTTGATTAAAATTAAACTTTTTGACTGAAAATCACCTCAAATAATCAGTTTTCCTTGCTTCCAAACAGATGGTAGGATATCCGAAGAAATTGACACGTTTTAGACAATGATGTTTATTATCATTTCGGTGTAGGACGTAAAGTTGAGCTTATTTGAGGTGAAACTTGATAATAAAAATCACTGTCCAAAACATGTCAATTTCTTCGAATATCCTACCATGTGTTTGGAAGCAAAGCAAACTGATTATTTGAGGTGATTTTCAGTCAAAAAGTTTAATTTAATCAGAGCTTTATTTCATTGAGCCAAAACTTGAAACCAGAACATTACTAGGTTTATTTTTGTGCTTAAACTCTAAGAATACTCCTAAGAAGTAGCAGAATACTTCTGCTTCGTAAATCCTCCTGAGCAACATAATTAGTAGTCCTTCGCGGGAGAATACTACAAAATCCAATGTTGTGCAAGTGTTGGATCTTATATATATATATATATATAATTATAACTATATTATTTTATTTGTTTGAAAAAACCCTTAAGCTGAGTAATAGGTGCTTGTTCTTGCACATTGCAATCTGCATTCAATCACTCATTTCCCGAAAGAAATTATTGTATGCATGAGATTTTATGATATTGCTTTCATTAGATATAATTCTGATAAGCATCAAGAAGCATTAGAAACATAATTAACGAACACAAAGATCTCCGAATATAATTGGGGCGACCGACCGGAGGGCCCGAAGGGAGGGAGTCCCTTTTATGGCCAATCTTTTGTAAAATGGAGCCTTACAAAAATGTGCAATTTGATAAAAATATTGGAAATGGTTACTATTAAAGAACCGAAAATGCCCCTCCCTTCTAATCCAATTATTAGAACTCCTAATGTATCCTATTTATTCAGGGATATAATTGGCAAGTAAACTAAAATATAATATATCTAAAAATCTGTGCCTTGGAATTTTACAAATTTTATCTTGTTGGAAAGATTTTAAAAAGATCTACATAACGAGTACAAACAACAATATTTAATTTAGAGTTTTTAAGAAAAATTCGGAGGTGTTTATCCTTTTAGGCAGAATTAAGTAAACCACCACAAATGATGCATAACACATTATGCAATCATATTTTGGTTTATGCATCAATTAATTTTCCGCGGCAACTAATAGAGTGATGTATATGCCTAAAAGTATCACTTCAACAAAACAAAGATGTATAACGCGTTATGTAATCAACAATGTTTCGTTTTTCTTCGGTTGGCCCTCCCCACCGTGGCAGCGGTGTTTTAGTAATTGTACAAACAATATACACATCATTTTGGGAAATGATTATTGATGGGGAAAAACTTGTTTTAAATCCACCCCAAAATTAACTTTCCCTCTGATAAATGTGACTTTCCTCCTAACAATTATCATAAATTTTTAATGACACACTGAATCTCTTATATAATTGTGAGATTTGCAATTCAATAAATAAACAAATTTCCCCATCCTATCATCAACAATTACAGCTAATTTTTTTTTTATCATCACGGAAACTAACAAGGGTGTTCCAGTAACAATGTATATATGTCCAAGCTGTCCTCGGTTACCTGAGTTCAATGTTCATCTACTCATCCCGGTCCACTGTTAGGTCAACAAAATAGCCGCCAACAAAGACCTCATTACCCTTACCAAATAATTAAAAGTCACCTACTCCTCCATTTTAATGCTCAACAAAAGCTATGTTCGAGGTTCTTCTTTTCTAAAATAGTATCTAATTCCTTGGATAAATCTACTACCATATAATATCGCATACACAGAATCTCATATACACCCACCTCTGATTCAATCCAATTCATCCAAAAACACAAACCCCTCATCATCTCCACGTGTACGTTTATAAACCTTATTCACCAAAACTATTAGTGGTTCCTATGGTACTGAATCAACTTGCTTTTATTACCGTTCTTACAGCAAGTACAATAACGGCCGAATATTTCTGTAATTAATTTAAAGGGTTTTTTAGTCATTAAACCAATCACGTGCTACTCTAATTTCTTTTAAAACAGTGGCGCGAAACCAATCTAATCTCCCGCGCCTTTCTCCCTCCATACATCGATTCCATCCTTTATTTCTTCCCCCCTCCTCCTTCATTTCCCAATCTCTCTCTCTCCCCCAAAGACATCCCCACCGTCCGGAACCCTAAAAAAACCAAAATTTTTTTTGGAAAAAAACCAAAACAACCACCACCAGCAATCCCAAATCCACCACCACTACTACCAACCACAAAGTCCACTCTCAATGGCGACAACACCAATGAGTTATTCCGATCTAAGAAGAGCAAAGAGAAGAGGAAATTATATGTGTGGTAGATGTGGACAACCTAAAAAAGGGCATTCTTGTAATATTAGTATCACTGATACTACTAGTAGCAATAATAATAATGGGAACACTAGTGGTGGTGGTGGTGCTGGTAATACAGTAGCAGTAACGGTAGCAACACCATCAACAGCAGATTCATCGATTTTCTCAACACCTTTGCATCAACGAAATCCACCTCCTTTTCACCTCCGCCGTGCTCTTTCTTTCGATGATGTTGTCGATGATAATGAATCTGGATCTGATGATAATCATAAAGATTTTGAAAATGATGTTGAAGTCAATCACCATCCGAAGTATCCTCATCCTCATCAGCCGCAGCAGCAGAATCAGAAGTATTATCACCATCATAAGACTCCGCAGCTGGAGCAGAAGCATCAAGTTGTTGTACATGTACCTGTAACGGTGGTAAAAGAATTTAGGAATGTTGGATTTCCTGGAGGGAGTTGTCTATGGGAGATTTTGCGTAGATTGCCTCCTCCAGCTCTACTATCGGCAGCGAAAGTATGTAAAGGTTGGAGAGATTGTTCGAGGAAGATTTGGAAATCGGCAGAAGAACTTAGACTTAGGGTTCCTGTTAGAGCTAAAGTTTGGTTTATTGGATCTGTTTTGCAGAAATGTACTGGGTTACTTAGATTATCTCTTACTATGCAAAGGTTTGATTTCTATTTATCTCGGTTCATTTATTGATTTTGGGGGGTGAAAGTGTTTTGAGTGTTTAATCGAGGGTTTTGATTTTGTGATGCAGTGATGTTGACTCAACGATGTTTGCTTGCATAGCGTTTTCATGTCCCAATTTACAATCGATGGAGATTCGTACAACGGATAAGGCGATTAATAGAATTACTGGGTAAATATCAACTGTATATGATCAATTTCCCTTTTCATTTGGAAACTTTGGATTTTTCTTTATTGTTAAATTGGATCTTAGGATCTGTATGTTTACAGGATCTTTTGTGTTTGTCCATGTTATTTAGATAGTTTAAGATCGTAACATTTTTGGTTGAGAGTTTGATTGGTTAGTCTAAATTGACTTGGATCTGTTTGTCAGTGATGCATAGTCCGTACCACTAGTTCCCCTTTTTGACCGACCGCATTGGTATGAAATCCTTGAATTCTGAAACAGGAAATTATATCATTTTAAAGTTTTCATTTTGGTTGTACATCAGGGATGAATTGAGTCGTTTTGTTGCTGATAAGAGGTTTCTCACGAGCCTTAAGATTGAAGGGTGTTCCAACTTGGGTTCTCTTACACTGTCATCTTCAAGTCTATCAATACTCTGGATTTCAGATCTTTATTGTCTTTCTAAGATGGTAAATTCCCTCCCCCCCTACAAGCTTTGTTTTTCTTTCCCGTGGCATTTCAACTCCATCCTATACGTTCTCTAGTCTTTCTTGAATAATGGATTACTTCAATAAAAAAGTTTCTGTACATTATTTTTAGGTTTTCAACTGCCCCAATTTGAAGGAGCTTTCTCTTGATTTTGCTCGCCAAGAAAATGATTCTACTGATCTTACCACCATGGTGGATTCTTTGGGAAGGACTTGCCCGAACTTACAAAACATTCATATTGCGTCCCTCAGATTGTCTCATGCTACTGTACTTGCATTGACTGCTGCAAATATGAGGTTTGTCATTGCTCAATGTAGTATCTAAAGTAACTGCTATGTTGAAGTATACTCTCAATTAACACTATGTGTCTTTGTTATGTAGCTATTTGCATATGCTCTCGCTTATACTTGGTTCAGGAATCACAGATGCATCTGTGGCATCTATTACCTCAACCTATCCAGATCTTGAATTGCTCGACCTAAGCGGGTAGGTTCTCATACTTGGTCCCAGCTGCCATTAATAGATCTTGAAAGGACTCACTGAATGTTAGTGCTCAATGATTTTGGTGTCACACATGTAAACTGTTCATCATGGTAGTTTATGAGTTGTTTGGGATGTAGAATTGAGTATATATTGGCCACTCATGATTGCCTAAACTTTGATACTCCTCTAAACCAGTGTTTGTCTAAAAATTCTTAATAAGAGTGTCTGAAGTCTGAACGATGTATTAATGGGGCAATTCTTCTAGATTGGAAGGTTTCAAGTACTCAACTTTTGGTTTCAGGTCAAGCATCAGCGACGGTGGCATTGGGATGATCTGCAATGAGTTACCTGAGTCTCTATGTAGACTCCTACTTGCCCTTTGCCCTAATATTACATCAAGTAAATTTTTACAACCTTACTAAAATTCTTTATTTAATCTGCGGAAGTGAACAGTTTCTCACCAGCTTCTATCTGCTCATCTGTTCGCCGGATTAGGTGGTATTCAATTTGCCGCAGCTCGATTGCCCCATCTTGAACTTATGGACTGTGGAATGACGTTATGTGATCCCAAACATGAAGATGTGAATGCTAATAAAGTCTCAATCAAGGAATACAAAGATGGTAAATCCAACTGCTCACTGAAACCTTTGAACATCAAGCCAAATGTTATGAACCAGAAGCTGATTATCAAACATGCAAGTCTGAAGAAGCTTAGTCTCTGGGGTTGTTCTGGTTTAGATGTAAGCTCAACTTTACAGACTACAAAGATTTAGGCTTCTTCTATTCGGTTTCTGACTCTGTTAAAATACACATGCAGGCTCTTTATCTGAACTGTCCTGCGCTTAATGATCTCAATCTAACTTCTTGTACAAACTTACAACCAGGTATTTGATTTGACCTTTTCTTTATAAATATCCAGCACTTCATTGACCGAGAATCTGATTGAGGGTGTTTTCATGTTGTTTGCAGAGAGATTGTTGCTTCAGTGTCCTAGTCTTGAAAGTGTGCATGCTTCTGGATGCAAAGAAACTTTGGTGGGAGCAATTCAGAGCCAGGTAACTGATATTGCCTTGCCGTGTTATAAATGCTTCTGCTTTTCTCTCCGATGTGGCCGAGGTCAATAGTTTAGTTTATTTTTTTCCATCTTACTATTTTATGTCAGTATAGTTGAGCAATCACCCATAAGAATGACCCGCTTTAGTTTTTTTACTTTTTTTTTTTCCGGAAAAGAGGCTAACCTCAATTGATATATTGATAAAACCGGAAATCTTACATAAACTTTTCAAGATCATACAAAAGTCATACAGGTTGTAGTATCTCCACCAATTCTTGCCTATCAATTCTATCCCTTCAGAACGAAAAACATTTTCATAGTACCTTCTCTCTCGCAAAGGAGAGGACCAAACAAACAGGACCAAACTAATTTTGAAAACAAAATCAGAATGCATCAAAGCACAAGGCAATGATTGGAATCCAACCCAATGTTCATCAGAACATGTAAATAACATGAACTGGAGTTTCTAAAGTTTAGATTGCTTAAAGCAATCAGGGTAGCACTGACCCAAGTAGCAGTAACAGTAACTAAGAAGTATCCAAAATGTCTCAAGTAGTATCCAAAGTGTCTCAAGTAGCTGTGGTAGTATGAATCTGTCTTTAAGTGTCTGTATGGGAACGAATCTGGCCGACTCGGCTTTGGAGATGTTGTAGCAGTTGAAGTAATAGATGAATTTGATGATGATCTTGAACGGGTAGCAGCTGTCTTTGTTTCCGATGCTCGACTTGTTTGAATGGTTGTTGCTGTTGGTAAATAGGTTTTGTAAAATATATCTCGACTTAAAACCTTATCAGTAGGACCAACATACATCAAACCATTAACAACCCAAATAATCACAGGGAGAGGTACTATTACAGAATTGAGATAACAATCAATCAAATCTAGAATCTTTCCCCATAAACTAGAACAGAAAATAGGCATTTAAGAAAATTAGACAAGTAAATCTAGAGCTAAGATGGAAAAAAAACCTAAATCACAAAGAAAAGATGCCGGAGTTGATGTTGCTGCGACTAGATCGAAGTTTTGAACTCAAAATAATTGACTGTATCGGTAGATATGGCACAGCATAAACCAAATCAGTCAATAACCAACAAAACCAAACCTAGAAAAGGCAGGAACAGAACCAGAAAGACTAAAAAAACGGAAGATAACCCTAAGAAAACAAGAAAAAACGGCTGGAACGGGTGAAACAAGGTGTGAAGGTCTAATAATGGTAGTTGATCTGCTCCAATCTGCTCCAATGGAGCCGATCTGAGCAGAGCGGCGCTCAAGCAGGGGAAGTTTTCGTTTTAGGGTTTTCTGTGGAGAGGAAAGTCATAAGAAAATTTATTATGAAAGAGTGCACATTTGCACATAAGAAAATTTATTTCCTGCCAGCCACTCCGAAGGATCGTTATGTCTGAAGTATGCCTGTAGTCTCCACACCAGTGTACAAATTTGGAAATAGAGATGTTGCCCATTGGTTAGGGCGTATATCAAATGGTTTCATATCCTGCAAAGTTTCATCACTTCATGTAGTATAGGTTGGAAAAAAATGGATACTATTCTAGTTTTGTTGTAGTGTTTCGTTGATGAGACCATGATGACGGGTGAACTTCTCTTCCCAATAGAATTTCTAACATCCAAATCCACCTTAAATTATGTCTTGCAGGTCTGCAATGATTTTGCCTCTTTAGATGATGTCTTCCCATGCAAGCGCATGGCTGATGGTTCCAAGAGGGTTCGAGTTCCAAACTTTCTCGACCCACAGGTACTACAATACTCACTTAAGCTGACTTGTTGGCTGTTTTTACAAACTTGTGCTGATTATAATCTTGTTCCCAAAATCCTTTATCTTATCCTGCAGGCACCTGAGCTTGAGAAGAAAAAGAAAGTCCGGCGGCAGCAATGTTCGGTGCATGTTAAGTAGTTGATTTATTTCTTTAGTTTGAAGGGTTTGAGCCTTCTAAAATAAAATGTACTTATTCCTTGCCATACACCACAGACCAATCAGGATATTATGATTGTCAAGATTGAACACATATAGGGACATTAGGTATCAATTTTAATGATGTCTATGGCTAGAAAGAAAGCCTTTAGTGCAAGGTTTTTTCTCCCTACAATAAGTGATCTTATTTGATCTTCTCTATTTTTATGTAATACTTCTATTTCTCCCTTCTGACTGTAAAATTAAATTGTGGTACCAAATTTTTAGAGCAGAATTATTAAAACTGAAGATCTGTAGTTCGTGTGATATAATGTTACCTAATACAAACAATTGTTAGTAAATTTCCAGGTTCAAGTTTTCTTATTCAAGTTATTGTTTCTTCAATGTTTCAGTGTTGCCAAACTGTTTTAGCAAATTTATAAAACTAGAGAGTGAGTATGATGACAGGATCGCTCCTCTTTACCTTAAAGGCTAGTGTCTCTGCTATATTACAGCGCTCGAATCAAGATTTTCAATGCCTTGGAATTAGCATATTCCTAGAATTGAATTCCAAGAAATGGATTCCTGGATAACAAAATAGTGTTTGGTTGGATTAATTGAAATATATAACATTACTTATATATTGAAGAAGGTCTGTTCAACAAAATTCATTGTAAAGATTTTGTATTTGTTTTTTCTTAGTTCTTGTTAAGATTTTTTTTTTTTTTAAAACGTGTATCCTCAACAACGAATAGCAGTGGAGGTGGAAGAGGAAAATTGGATGGAAGCAGGAGGAAGAGTTGGTGGTGGAAGAGAATCACGTGCCTCAACGACATTATGCTAATACCCAAATATTACTCTTAGGTAAAACAATGTACCGTCGGAGTAATTTCTTTAGGTTCGAAAATCAAAATCGTACAAAGCGAGCCTAAACTAAGAAATTGGCCGTTCACGTTTTGCTTCGGTTACAAAGAGAGAAGATGGGTTGATCTTAGGGAGGGAAAGCAAAGAAAGTTGAGGAAATCAGCGGTGATTGAATTGTAGAGTGTGAGGTTGTCGAACTATGAAAAAAGCAGAGCTTGAGAATGATAAGCTTTTCTGTCTTCTGAATAGATAAAATGGTCTATTTATAGTTGTAAGGAACACTCACTATTCCCTCGTAAGTAGTGGAGATCGTGGAGAGATGGAAAAATGAAAATATTGGAGATACATGCTAGGGAAGTTTCTAGAAACCCGTAAACCACCACTACATTACTTTACCACTTCCTTTAACCGTTGTTAACTGTTACCACTACATGTTACTGCGTTATCATGGGGTGTTGCCATGCTGCATGTTGTTGTAAACCAGAACAATACCCATGAATAATTCCCCCATGTAATGTGTTTTGATTTCTTGTAGGAATTAGTAAAGTCATGTCTCTTGTCTTGTCTAGGTTGCCACTATGTACCTGACTGAGTAGTAACCTAAGCTAGCCAGACTTTGTCTAAGTGACATCGCTCGAAGAGACAACTCAACTTCAAGGTTATGTATGATTAATAAGAAGTTTGACGTAAGATGGCATTGCAAACAGGCCCACAACCACTTAATATGCTCATGGCGTATTTGTGGCCTATTTGTGGCATGTTAGTAGTATATTCGTGGCATATGGCGTGTTTGTGGCATATCTGATTATGCTAGCCATAATAATACGCGAAGGCGCCATAGCAATAGCCATGGCCTGGGAGGCACGTCCAATTTGGCCAAGGATGGAAGTTGGCCAAGGTGGCTTTGGAAGTTTGCTGGCGCGGGGCACCAAATCGATAGCTAGCCAAGTCGTGGTGCACGGTACGACCTAGTTAATAGCTAGCCAAGTCGTGGCGCGGGGCACGACCTAGTTAATAGCCAGCCAAGTCATGGCGCGGGGCACGACCTAGTTAATAGCCAGCCAAGTCGTGGCGCGAGGCATGGCCTAGCTAGCCAAGTGGGGCACGGCCAAGTTGGCTAAGTTGTGGGACGCTAGTTGGTTCGTGTCCATGGACATGAACTTTGGTGGGACGCAACTGGTGGCCATAGCCACGACCATTAGCTTAGCGAAGAGATAGGTGGCCATGGCCACGGCCATTGGCCTAGCAAAGAGATTGGTGGCCATGGCCACGAACATTGTCTTAGCCGAAGAGATTGGTGACCATGGACACGACCATTGGCTTAGCCGAAAGATTAGTGGCCATGGCCACAGACGTTGGATTAGACGAAGAGATTGGTGGCCATGGCCACAACCATTGGCTTAGCCGAGAGTGGCCATGGCCACAGACATTGGCCTAGCCGAAGAGATTGGTGGCCATGGCCACGACCATTGGCTTAGCCGAGAGATCAGTGGCCATGGCCATAATATAAGACACGACCATATTGGCCTGGCTATGGATCACGACCAGGTTAGCCTTGCTATGTGGCACAACAATGTTGGCATGGCTATGGAGCACGACCATGTTGGCGCTGACACTCTGTTTGTAGCTTACAGAACATATTCGAGGAATTCAGCCGTGGAAGTTCTGCGACTCAAAGTGATGTTCAATATAATTTCATACTAAATAGTATGCTTCTAATAATACTTTTATTCAAAATGGCGTAGTAGCTTATTCTGAATATTTTATAATTTGTACTATCAGTGTACACTGATCAATACATGACAATTCATATGGCCGTACATAAGATAATGATAGTTCAACCGAGTGAAGCTCTAAAATATTACAGACATATTCAAGGCCAGTGTGGCCGTTAGCTGGATACGTATTCTCAATTCTCTTGCGGAATATGATGTAGAAGTACGAATCCATAATTCTGATGCTGGGTCAAAAATTCACACATATTCATAAACATATATAGAATACTGAAAGTTCAGTTGGGTGAATCCCTAGTACATATATAATTATAGATATGTTTCTAATACAAGTTCAGAGGCGATTTTACTAGTTTTTCCCTTGTCAAAAAACCACCATCAACACATTACCATCGTTACCACATTCATATTCATCATCATCTTCGTCACAGTCGTCATCATCATCTTCGTCGTAGGACAACAAAAAACTACCTGTTGATCCGACTATATTATGCGGGCAAGAAATTCCATCTCCACAACCACCACAGGCACCCTTATAACCACCAGAGTCACCCATTTTATTATCTCCAAAAATCCCAACGCACCGCCGCCACCACTGTGAAGAAGAAAAGAGAGAGACAGATAACCCAGTCGATAAAACAAATGAACCTCGAGAAATTAAAATCCCAGGTGTCCCTTCATGTAGGTGTGCAGGAAAACCCACAGTTTATCCAAGGAACAATCCTAAGACTACTATCAAGATTATCAGTCAAGTGTATGGGATTGAAATTCACGAGTGAACAAGCAAAGTAAAGGACTCAGATGATTTACGTGGTTCAGTGTTAAAACCTACGTCCACGGAGTAATTTCACTGGATGATGATTACGACTCTCAGTAAAGCACATGACATCTCTCAGACTTTCACTCTATGAACCCTAAACTTCATTGCCTGCAATAGGACAACAAAAGCCATGAATGTTGCCAAACTGTTCTTTAGAGATGTTTATCGAATACATGGGTAACCATCCTCCATTATTTCATACAGGGATACACTGTTCTTCAGATATTTTTGGCGAAGTTTATGAAAGTTGTTGCGAACTAGTTTGAACTTCAATACTGCACACCAACCGCAAACAGACGTAAAAACAGAAATTGTCAACCCTTCAATGGATAATCTCCCGCAAAGTTTGGTTGGTTTTAACACTAATACATGGGACCAATAATTTTTTCGGCATTAGAGTAAACCCCAGTCCAAAATTTGAATAAGTTCTCAGCAAGAGCTACCAAAGTGTACGACAAACTTCAAAATATTCATGTTGCTGTGCACATGAGACTTGTTGAGACTAATGCGAATCATAAAGTTACAACATACCGAACTCGTCAGTTACTTGAGTTTGATCTTGGTGATCATGTTTGGGCTGTATTTACGAAGGATGGTTTCCCTTCCGGCGAGTACAACAAAATATGCCCTTGCAAGAAATGACCCTTAGAAGTGTTGGAAAATAAAAATTCAAATGCCTACCGTCTTCGATTTCCAACTCATGTGAAGACTAAGGAGGTGTTCAATGTGGAGAATGATGAAGTAGAAGATTGGTCTTGGCCTACTTAAAAACCCGAGACCCAACAGTGGTTAAGATGCGCAAATAGATACGCAACTGATTTTTTTTTAATTTTGGGAGAGTCTTATTAGTTTGATTTTTCTTTCATCTCACGTTTTAGAGTTTCGATTTCTTCGAATTTAGATAATGTTTATCTTTTCTTTGCTTCCAAGTTTTAGGGTTCCATTTAAGTATTTCATTGATGTTTTTAGTCAGCAGTTGATTAATAAGAAGAAAAGTTAAAACTCATAGTAGTTTTTGTGTTCAATTTCTGTTTTAATCCGTAAGACTGCATCATTTACTTTACAGAGTTTGACGAGTAGAAGTGTATTCATGTCCCAAGAGGCAAATAACATCATCTGCCTATTAGCAAAAGAATCTTATTATCCGTCTTATAATTGTTTTTCTTTTCTTCTTTCCATATTAAATGATTTTCTTAATTGATTAAAGTCCTCGATAATGTAACTTAAGTTTTTTAAATAAATTTTATTTTCCCATTTAAAAAATCAAACACAATTACACAAACTCATGGGTTGGCCCTTATTTTTTTGTGACAATTTTGGGCACCATTTTTTTTTGAAATTATTACACCCTTCGTCGATAATAAGTTTTTGCACACATATTCAAGAACAAAGACAAATGTGAATCTTTTTCATCTATATCCGTGATACAAGTCTTCAAACATTAATCTCTATTAGTACATTTGAAAATAAAATGTATATCCCCTGATATGCAAGGATATTGCTGAATTTTTTGTGGAAAGATATCAATTTTAACAAGTATTAATGGATTACACCGTATTATAGCAAGTAATGGGATGGAAGGAGCATTTTTGTTTTATTTTACTGGCTTAACTAGGTTCTTTTACATAACAAGTGATACAAACTTTATCCTTCGGGGTATTATTGTTAAATAAACTAAAATATAACACATCTATCGAACTGTACATTAATTTTACAAATTTTACCTCGTCAAAAACCTTTCAAAGAGATTTATATAACAAGCACAAACAACAGTATCGAACTTAACTTTTAGGAATATCAGAAATGATTCTTTTTTTAGGCACAAACATCGATTTTGTTTGTAAGAGGAATAGAAATAACTCGTGCCACAACGACACTACTTTAATCTGATATGTGACTAATGTAACTTTTTTTTTTTGGCCTTTCAGTCGCTCTGTCCCGAGATACTTCTCTATTTTGTTGCAAGCCAAAATAATGTTCGTGTGATAATATTAAAATTAGACATATACTTCCCATCGATTCACCTTGCCACCACCAAATCCAATTGATGCATGTACGGTTTCATTGTATCTTTTCACTTTGAACTGTTGACAAAATGAGTAAATGTATGGTTAGGTATTCCAATCGCTTATTTGTGTTTAATCAGATCTTGAAGGATCTTATTATCATGTTTGTAACTGTAATAGATATGGCACACATATTTATTTTTTTTGTTTTAACATTTAACGTTACTTTTAATATCCTGATTATAAGATGATCCATTAATCGACGTTTGTGCCTAAAAAAATAATCATTTCTAACATTCTCCTACAAAAATTAAAGTTAACACTTTCGTTTGCAGTCATTGTGTAAATTTCTTTGAAAGTTTTTCAATGAGATAAAATTTGTAAAATTATGATGTACAGTTTATTAAAATATATAAAATATATTTTACGTATTTTAATTTATATAAAACTATACCTGAAGGAACGATACAATAGTGGATGCATGAGCAAGGCTCATGGTGGAGCCGTGGAAAACATCCATCTTCTAATTTCAATGCCACCTGATAACTTAGAATTGATCATGGAAGAGCATATCTAATGGTGAAAGGTACAATGTGTTTCAAAACGTCATTCCAATTTGAGTCAAACTTTGACCCACAAAATCAAAAGTCAGAATGAGACAAATAAAATTTAGAAACAAATTAAGTTACAAGATTGAACATAATTAAAATTGCGCTCACCGCAATTTGGAATGACGTTTTAGTTTGGATTCCAAGCTATCTTCCATAAAATATTAAAGCATGGCTTCGAAAAAATGTGGAAGAACCTAACTTGGAAGCTCCAATCTTGGAATAGCTTGGATTTCACTTGCTATATAAAGAAAGAAATTGGGATATATCTGTGATGGATGTAAAACATGTTAAGAGTACTTGCATCTTCCTCCTCTCTTTTCGTAATTTCAAAAAATTATGGGTTTAGTAATGACTAGGAAATCACCTTGGACTTCAGAATAGGCAAAAAAATAAGAAGCAAAAGCATGAGGCTAAAATCAACTAGTGATAACTAGTAAGCCGATATTCGGTGAATTTCTTAAGGTCCATAACTCTCAGGTCTACCTAAATGGATATTTTCTTTCAAAACCTACACTTTGACTGTATTACTCCCTTGTCCAAACAACTTCGAGATGAGATGGTGGTGGTTAAGATTTATTGGACGACCGAAGAGAGTCATTTATGTGATTTGGAAATGTAAGCCTATCCGTCACGATTTTTCCGATTTCATTTTCATTTGATCAAATTGGATCGTATTTGATCATTTTTTTTTTCAAAATTAATTTGATAATCAAAGAGTTGAAGTCCCGGATTATTATGAAGCCCTATTGGCTCGATCTATACACATCAGATTCCTCTTTAAACGAGAACAAATGAAAATAAAATTAAAAATGTAATCACCACAGTTTTAGTCTTAAAAGATAGCAGAATTCTGCAAAAAAGATAATTTGCAACAAAAATATGCTTTTATAAATCTTATAAGCTTTAAATTATGAAATACTTACAATGCCGAAGAAACGCACAAAAATGTGGAAATAGACAATAGCTAATCATTGAATGCAAACAGGTTTAGTACTTCATATTTTCCAGAAGGAAACGGCCAGATAGAAATCCAAACAAAACTATGCTGTCAAATACAAAGAAAAAGCTAGGTGCTGCAAAAGGGAGATGTGCATACATACTGCATAAAGTGTTATGGGCCTACAAGTCGACAAAAAGATCCTAAACACAGAAATCCCCATTCTCTCTAGCATTCAGTATGGAAGTTGTCTTACCCACAGAGCTGAAATTTTCAACCACAAAAACGCTATCATCCAATTCAAGAAGAAATGACGAAGTTATCTTAAGAGCCATTGAAGAAGTCTATATCATATCTGAAAAGGTGAGAAAAGGGTCATACAAGCTGAAAAATGAATACGGTGAAGAGTTGAACGTAGAATATCAGCCATAAGAAGTACTATATTCTTTATGAAATAAAAGTTGTAAAGTGCAGCTTAGAGTACAACTCACTCAGCTCAATTTTAAAACCTAGAAAAACAATGTGTTAAAAGTTATCATCAGAAAGATAACTTCAGATTATCTTGACTAAATAAAGTTTAAAAAACCTACCCAAAATTAATATGGAATTGGATCCAATATTTAGTTGACCCTCATCCCCCGTTGACCTATTCTCACACTATCTTATAATTTCGACACTATTTTTTTTTATATATATCTAAACAACAATGAATTTGAAGTTTTTTTTTTGTTGGTGATATGTTCTTTTGACAAAACTCACATTCCTAAAAAAATAAAATCAATGCATTCTGGTATACCAAACTTTACCATCTATCAATTTTAAAATTTGGCTATTAATTTTTAATAACTGATATTTAAAGTAATTGGGGTTACAAGTTTTGAATTGCGCTTGATTTCATGTTTTATATTAGTCCTTCTTTATATATATATTTTTTTGAAACAATCCTTCTTTGTATCCTTTTGTTTGCATGGCTTGGATTTGCATTGAACGAAGGATTTTCCAGCAATCCCTAGAACTTCAAAAAGACAAAGTATTAGTGTTTGAGAAATTGATGAACAAATTACTATTTCTTCATGGGAGCATATCTCTTAAAAAAATAAATTATTTGAAGTTTTATAATCGCTCCATATACCATTCTTATTCCGGTTATGCAAATTTGGATACTTCAATTTGTAAAGCTTGGATTTGCATTGAGTGAAGAATTTTCGGGCAATCCCTAGAACTTCAAAAAGACAAAGAATTGGTGTTCGAGAAATTGATGAACAAATTACTCTTTTTTCATGGGAGCATATCTCTTAAAAAAAAAATAATTGTTTGAAGTCTTGTAAATCGCTCCTTACACCAATCCTATTCCAATTATTCAAATTTGGATACTTCCGGTTACGCAAAGTTGAAAATTGTAGCTCAATTAGTAATTTTCTTCCAGGATATCTTAGTTAGCCTTTCCATGTTGCAGGTTTTGTAATTACACATTCAATTTTTGGATGAAGTTTTTCCATGATGTTTGTCTATTTTTAAGGTCGTTAATTTATGGAGAAGTTAACCCTTTTGGACTCATCAATGATGTTGGTTTCCATGATTACGCTTTTATTTGGGATCTTTCCCCCTCCTTCGATCCCAAAAACTTCCCCCTTTGGCTCCCCAACTGTGGCCAACAACATTTGTTATGTCCTGCCATATGTCTTAACAGATACTCACTGATTTAATGGTTCACTTATTATGGTTACATGGTCGGTAAGTGGTCTTTATTTATTCTATGTCGTCCTCTTCCCACGTTATCTGTTTTTTTTTTCTCGCTAAAGTGTTCAATTCTTAAATTAGTATCTGCATCCTTGCATTTTGTATATCTAATCTTATGCTCTCATGGTTGATTGAATTTTCCAAGTTTCAATTTTTGTTGTTTAATTTCTTTTTCCATCTTGAGACCGTTTTTTTCCCCTTTAAATTGCATAACCTGAGCATAAGTTGTCTCTTCCATTTGTTTCACCGCTGTTAATTCCTATCGGTACTATAAATTCTGTAATTCCATTACTCCTGCTGCAATCTATCTTTATTTGTTAATCTAATTATAATACAATTCTCTTTGTTATTCTGAATCACTTTTTACTCTCCCTTTCATTTTGGTCTTTCCATCCTCATTGCGACCGAGATTCTTGTTTACAATTTCTTATTATTGCGTAATCTTTTACTGTTTGGAAAACTCAGAAGCTTTAGTATTTTGTTGGTCCTTTTTATCTTATTATGAGACTACTGTCCTGGAAAGTCCAGGATATTGAAACTCCTATTACCAAAGAACATTTAAATTATCTATGTCAATATTATAATCCGTTAATCGTGTTTTTATATGAAACTAAGGCTCCATTCTCGAATGGACCTATTTTTCAAAAATCGCTTTTCCATGACTGGTTTATAGTTTCGTCGGTGGGTATAACTAAGGGGTTAGAAATTACTTGGCATAACAACGTAGAACTAAAACCAGCTTCCTCACTTTTAAACGTGTGTCATTTTTAAGCGATAATAAGAGATAAGGAAATGATGATTACATATATTCATGGTTCAATTGAAGAAAATGATAAAATAGCGCAATTGACTCATATCTCTAATATAGCGCAACAAGTCCAAAAACCGTGGGTCTTAATAGGAGATCTAAACATCATCATTGATCTAGAGGGAAAACAGGGTGGAAACAAGTCAACTTCAAGAAATAAATCTTTTGTTACTCAAATTATAGACTCGTCGGGGCTTCAAGATGCGGGATACGAAGGAGCGCCATTTACATGGTATAATAATAGAAAAGGAGAAGCGAATATCTGTGGTATGATCAACAGAGCGCTATTATCATACCAATAGATTTAGAATTTTCCTGATACAAAGGTATGTCACTTATCTAGAGTCGGATCTGATCATACCCCTTTACTTTTTTGACTCCAAACCGGAAACAAAAAAGCTTCTAAAACCTTTTAGATGTATTAAATCTTGCCTCACCCATCCCATATTTACCAATGTTATGGAAGCATCTTGGAAATTTCACTCAACCAATTCCTCATCGAGAAACTTCTCGTCTAATCTTAAAATGCTCTCTTCTGAACCAGATCATTGGAATTCCGATGAGTTTGGAAACATCCATAAAAATATAAAATCTTTGAATAATAAGATTGAGAATATCCATAAATAGGGTGTTAGAGCACTGCTCGGTCGAACTCGCAAGCGTTGCTATCTAAAGCTTGTTTGTCAAGTTTAGTTGATCAAAACTATACTCTTGATTTCTAGTCTACTTATAGCCATGTCTCGGATTAGGATATAATGTGTAGTTGAGATTTAGACTTCACGGCGTTCATCGATTGAAGACAAAGATCTACCGAGGAGATCTTGGAGGAACTTCATCAACATAAGGTATGTGGAGACTAAAACTCATCTATCAATCAGAAGTCTATTCTATTCTATCTTCTAATGAGACTAAGTTGTATAACTATATAGACTTTTACATTATACACATTTGATATTTCGAGATGAGTTTATCTCGCATATCTATTTCTCGAAATATGTGTTGGAAGCTTTTTTGCTTTAACTATGTTCATCATTATTCTTGACGAGTTTAGTTGGAAACAATTTATTTGTTGGAAATTAAATATTAAGTCAAAAGATGATCATGTGAAAATTGCCTTGAAACATCTTATATGATTTGTGTATGACAATCATTTGATGTCGACTTGGAAAGTTTCGTATTGATCATTCAATCACTTGAAAATTACTTGAAGCTAATGGTTTGTGTGAGACAGCCATTGTCGTCTTCTAAGGATGTTTCAATGATTGAAATGGGAGTTTAGAACAATTAACCATGTCTGGATACAACACAGTATGCATACCTAGTATGCGAACTGTATTGTTATGATTCAGGTTTAACTGTAAAGGTCCGGGAACCTTGTTTGCGTACCTAGTATGCGAACGGTTCTACCTGAGTTGGGTCCGGGATGGCTGTTCGCGTACCTGGTTTGCGAACGAATGGACGGGCCAAGGTCCGGAGCTGTTGTTTGCGTACCTGATTTGCGAACACAGTGGTTAAGTTCTAAAATCGGTTAAGTATAATTCTCATACTCATGAACTAAAACATTTATGAATTAGGGAATGCAATCTTTGTAAAAACAAGATCGCCTGCCAGTTGAAGTTTTTCTTCGTTTAGTGAATTTACGCAGAACACTTTTTCCCTCGCCCTGCTTGTATGGATTTCTTTCATTACTGTATTTGCCGTGTGTTGATGTTGGATTTTCGACAGAGGCTAAAATCGTAAAATCATGATACTGCATGTTTCTGACCTGGCTTCAGGAATGTATGTGACGATTCATATTTTATGATCCGTGGACTATTTCATAATCTTTGACTGAGCGAATATCATCTCAGAGCTATGTTGGATATGTTTCTCAAAAAGTCTCTTAGCTGAGCTTTCGATGCTCCACATATTTAATTATCACCTCTACATAGAATCAAAATGATTGGGAGGCTCCTAGACATATTGCAAGCTAGTATTGAGCCTAACACCTTCAGGACGTCACGCTATTCGTTGTTCCCTGACTATACACCCCCAATATCCAGAACGAGTATGATGCTCCCATTTTCTCATACCTCGATTCTCGAATAAACCCGCTCCTAGATATATTGCATGCTAGTATGGAGCCACAAATTAATTAAATCCAGTCGTCAGATTCATCGTTGAATTCCTGGATAATAATAATTAAATCCAGTCGACAGTCTTCCTGGATACCAATTGAATCTGGTCGTCAGTCTTCCTGGATATCAATTAACTAAATTCAGTCGTAGCCTTCCTGAATATCAATCAATTAATTAAATTCAGTCGTCAGTCTTCCTGAATGTTAATTAAATCTAGTCGAGCAATTCCTAGAAAAAGTACGCTAAATAAACCCTAATATTTAGTTACTCAAATTCATGGTTTTTCTCAACTAAATTCCATGGAATAATAATGGATATTCATCCTCCGGGCATCTGGGCCACCACTGAGTAAGCCTCGAGAAAATGGTGTGAGTGTACTTAGCAATAATGCACGAACGAGCACCCGAACGCACGAACGAGAATTCAAAAATATGGACGAACGAGGAAACCTATGCAAATAGGGAAGAAAAATAATATTGATAAAATAATAAAAGAGGCGCCTAGGGGACCGGGCCCACCGGCCGGTCAAGCCGCCGTGGCCAGCTCCACGCCTCTCCCATTATTTTACCATGATTTTATTATTTTTCCTAATCTCATGAAAACTCATTCATTTGAGCAAACTCTCTCGTTTGAGCAAGACTTTCAGTTTCTCCATATTTTCCTTCAGATAATGAAAAATAATTAAAAATAGGGAAAGGTGTCACGGGACCGGGCCTACTAGCCGTGGCCAGTCCCACACCTTATGATCCCTTATTTTATCATTATTATTATTTCCTTCATCTTATGAAACTCCTCCGTTTTAGCAAAACCCTGGTTTTTCCATATTTTCTCAAATATTGCTCAAACGGTCGAAAGCCAAAAAGTCAAATGGTCACATGACCGGCTAGGCTACTCATGGAAAATATTAAAATATTATTATTTTAATATTCTCAAAATATTGTTCGCACGAGCAAAATTCTACTTGCTCGTTCGAGCAAAATCGAGAGTTTCAGTCAAGATCAAACTCTTCTGAAAATCCAAAATATTGCTGAAACGTGCACCAGAAAATACCAAAATTCTCAGGATTGAGACCCGGACACTATGGTGACACGGGCATGCCACCTTGACCGACAAAGGTTGGCCCTTAGGCTTGCAAGGGGCCGGTCCCATACATCTTCATAATTTTGACCTATTTGCTTTCTACAGTTCATATTAGGTTCAAAATCTTTCCAACCAACTTGGAATTTGCTTAATCTACTGCCAGCTGGTCCCATGACCACCAAAGTCCGGTTTCACACCCCTTGGTCGGTACCTCATCTTTTCATAATTAGGTTTTATTGCCTAATACTCAGACGAGCACTATTTTAATAAATGATTAAACCAGCATTTAATCATCCTTTCATCAACTGGTCAACAAAGGACTTTGGTGCATGATCACTCGGACACCTAGGCGCTACATGGTCGGGAATCATCCCATGTAGCCGGTCCCTCCTTCACTCAGTGGTCGATTTTCAGTAAATCATCAATTGATCAGCAATTGACCAAAATTAGGGTTTGGAACTGAATACTCTGCAAATCATAATTCTGAGCAAGTTTAAACACCAATAATTTTATGTTGGTCCAGCAATCAACATCTTGATTAATTATGTAATATTCGATCCAGTTACCAATATTTTAATTAATATTTTATTTGGTCATACTGCCAATAATCGTTCAAACGAGAAATATTTGCTCAGACGTGCAATATTTGCTCAGATTATCAATATTGATTCAACCATCAATATTCAGTAATCCATCAAACGAGTAATATTTGCTCAGACGATACTAGCAATATTGATTCAACTAACACGTTCAATTCATCATAAGAGCATTTGGCAATCATGCTCGACTGAACAATATTTAGACCAATCGTCTAATCAAGTCAACAACTGACTAATACACGTCTGCCTTGCAGACTCCACAAATCATGAGACATCAATCATGTCACATGGGGGGATATTAATTAGGGTTTTGGTTTGGCGGCCTACGGCACGTGTGTTCATCCATGATGAGAAATGTGAGTAAGTCGTGCAAGCAGTTGAGGGAGTTAGCAAAGTAGTGGGTGGACAATCAACCAAGTCTCTGCATGACCTAGAACTGGTTTAACCACGATTTCCACTTTTCTACTCTTTCACTCGAGCAACCGTCACACTTACTGGAGATCAATGTGTTTACATTTCGACAATATAAATAAGTCTCTGGATCGATGATTGAAGAGGAACAGACAACGCTCGTCTAACCAAGAATTCTCATCAACTCTCAATAGAGCAGAATTCAATCAATTCATAAGAACTTATTCGAACCCAGCATTTCATTTGCAGAAACCTACAACATATTCACAATCCTTGATCACCATTGATCTCACACAATTCTCAGCTTCCCTCCTACAGATCGACCCTCTTCCCTCTTTGTGACCGAATTGGCTCTGGAACGACCATTGTCTTGGTTTAGTCCGGAGTCCTACAGATTGATCTCTCAAACTCAAAGCACTCCCGTGAAGTGCATCTGTTTGAGGTTAAAAAAAATTCTCGGTTGAGGAGTCTTGTCCGCACAGTCATATCTTCACTTTCCTAAAAAACCTGTAAATCGTTTTTCCCCATCAACGCCGTGGCTTAATGTTCATGAATTGATTCTTGTATAAGTACTTTGTACGATTACGAATCCATCCGATTTGGTTTCAATTTGTTCATATATATTTCTATGAGATAGTGAACAATTGAACAACTCTATGAGAAACACAATTAGATTCATTTGATTATCTTTCATGATTGATTGATCATCATATTTGATCTAGAAATGTTAGATGAATGTGGTTAAGACAAAAGTGTTCATATGGCTAACTTCGGTTAACTGTTATTGAGCCAACTCAATATACACATTTAGGTACGGTTACCCATATCTAAATGAATGTATATTTCATTTGTGTGTAACAAGCTAAGACCATCTAACTATGGAGATTAATTGCTTTAATTTTAAGCAGACTTAGATTGAATCTTAAATCTGGATTTCATCTAACGGTGATTATTGAATGCTTTGTTACTAAGCTATCTTAGCTTTAATTGTAAGCAACCCTGATTTGAAAGACTATATAAGGGAGAACTCTAGTAACTGGAAAACCTAATCCCGGCACTTTACTGTGTCCTAGTTACGTACTAGAGTCGATTCTCCTTAGCCTAGATTTTTCCAAAACCATATTAGGTTAACGACTTGAAGACTTCATTTGGGATTCGTGAAGCCAAATCCAACTATTTTCTCTGTAGTTGCGTATTCTGATCTTACTTGTTCTATTGTATTAAGTATTATATTCTCTAAGATTTGCTCGAGATTTATCTCCGATAGGTAAGATATAAAAGTAGTCACAAAGTTCTTCGTCTCAGACTTTGTGATTCCGCAGTAACTTCTTCTACCACCATATAGTTAAGTTATTGTGAGGTGGTTGATATTTCTAGGCTGCTCTTTGGGAGTATAAGACCGGATTATCAATTGGTTCCTGTTCACCTTGATTTATCATAAGACGGAACAAAACTTCATAGGTACTTCTATGGGAGACAGATTTATCTATCAGAATAGACTTATCTGTGTGAGATAGATATATTTATAAGTCTTTGACTTTTGGTCGTAGCAACTCTTAGTTGTGGGTGAGATCAGCTAAGGGAATCAAGTGCGCAGAATCAGGCGTGGTTCTAGAGGCGTAAGGAACGCGACTGTACCTTAATCGGTGTGAGACTTGGTTAGGGCTCAACTACATTCCAGTCCGAAGTTAACTTGTAGTAGGCTAGTGTCTGTAGCGGTTTAATACAGTGTGGTGTTCAAAGATGGACTAGGTCCCGGGGGTTTTCTGCATTTGCGGTTTTCTCGTTAACAATTTTTTTGGTGTTTGTGTTATTTCTTTTCCACATTATATTTGTTTATATAATTGATATATCACAGGTTGTGCGTAGATCAATCAGTTGATAAATCCGACCTTGTTTGTTGGATATAACTTGATTGACACTTGGGTATTAGTCTTTGGTACAGTCAAAGTTATTTCTCATATCAATCAGGCTCACGGATTTCTATCTGTTCGATTTGTTGATTGTGTTGAGAAATAGAGATAAAGCTCTTTGATATATCTCTTGATTGACCTCGCTTTTAAGTTGGTGCTCTCGGAATTATATTGGAGTTTAGTCCATACAGATTGCCAAACGAATTATTGGGTGTGGTTGTTATACCCCCGCTTTTTCAATTGGTATCAGAGCAGGCAAACACGTTAATACCTCATAAGTCTGTGTTTGTAGCAATCTGACTTTATGGAAAAAAGTGCTATCTCTGACAATCGCATCACCAGGAGTAAAAAGTTTGTTTCTATGAAATATATTAGAGAGAAAGGAGCATCAATCTCACATATAGATGAACATTCTGTTCCCACGAAACAGACAAATATTGATAAGTGTTACCCTGATTATCTTACTGATGAGTCTGACTTTGAAGTAGAAAGGGAAGCAGCCCAAGAGAGTGCAGCGATTCTAAGTTTTGTTAGAATCCAGGCAGTTGAAATCAATAGGCTGAAACACAAAGTCAATATAATTATTGGTATGGTAAATGATCGTGATTCCCAATTAAGGATTCTTTGTGAGGAAAACGCCGTAGTTTATTCATCTCGAACCTTACTCGAGGCTAAACTCAAGGAGGATGCCTTGGAAATCGAACGTCTATTGAGTAAACTCTCTATTCAATGCAAAGGATGTTCTGAGGAATCCACTATACCAATTACTTCTGACTCAACTGTAATGTTAGAAAACGTGACCACGTGTAACCTTGTTTCTCTAATGAAACAAGGTTCAAAAGCTAAATTGAAAACCCTTCTTGTTGCTAAAGATGTGCTTGTAACTTCCAATCAAGAAATCACCATATCTCACGGAAGGGAGAAATCTTCTAACGATGTTGTCAAACCTATTCACTCTAATCACGCTTGTGATCTGAAAGTGTGTATCTTTTATGATACGAAGGGACATGTTCGACGGAAGTGCAAATTAAGTTTGGATGAAAACTATATTGGTCGACTCCAACACACCTTAGATTTAGTTCTCAAAGGTGTAACTGACATTCATATGTCTAAACCAATCGGTTTCAGAACTCACCCTGCAAAACTCTCCAGGAAAATTTGTTCAGTTTGCTCTTCTAATGTTCGAACCTGTGATAGTAGCTTTGACACAAATCGGTCAAGGAGGTTTCAAAAGAATCCTTCTCAGACTAGTTTTGGGGATGGTTCTCATGGTGTGAAAAAGGTACCAGAAGGTGGAAACAACAATGGAGATGCGAATGACAACCTAAATCTGATAATTGAAGGGTACAAAGATCTTATCAACAGGCTGTCAAATTCCTCCAGACAAACCTCTTCAGGTAAGGATTCAAACTTGGTTTCATACATTGATGATAGTAAGTTTTATGATACTTTTTCACATCAAAAAGGGTTTCCACAAAAAATTAGAAGAAAAAAGAGGATTAACCAAGAACGTTGTTCAATTGATGAGCATAATGCTCATACTTGCGTTAATTAATCACAAGGATTGAAACCTTACTCATGAAAAATCCTGCTGAGTAAGATTAGATGGAAACATCATCCATCTAGAATCTTTTCGGCAAAAAATATTTATAATTTTTTGATAAACCAAAATTTTGAAGATGAAGACAAAAAGATTTCCCTTTGGAAAACATTATGGAAGTTGTAGGTAATACCAAGGATTAAACTATTTATATGGAAAATTAACCCAAAAAGCACTTCCTACTACAAGCAGATTACTGGCCCATATTTCAGAGATTTCTTCGGACTGCCCAATGTGCAACTCTCAATCCCAAGAGATAGAACAACACCTTTTAAGGCATTGCCCTTTTGCGAGATCCATATGGTTCGGGTGTTCTATGGACGAGGTTAATTCTCATATCTTAACATACTCGATAAGCACATGGGTTGAAAGATGGATATCTGACCCAAATTATACGCATCTTTCGGAGAAAATTGCAAATATACGTTGGTTAATTTGGAAATATAGATGCTCGATTACTTTTGAAAAAATATATCCAGATCCAACTAGCCTAATTGAGCAAATAAATAGGTTTTTACAATCTAGTAGCTCAACGAACAAATTATCAGGTAGACAATAACAAGGGAAAAAAATAAGTCAACCTTCATGGGCTTATATTCAATCCGATTGGATAATCTTTATTGACGCATCATTCAAAAAAAGAAGACTCTTCTATGGGATATGCGTTCATTCTCTACTCAGTTGGCTTAGAGAAATTTATGCACACATGATAGGACTAGGCGGAAGCTAAAAATTGTTAAAAGTAAGTAAATAGTTAGAAGAAAATATTTTATTTAGTGTTTCAATAGTTATAAATTGCAAAATTTTGGAAGAAACAGTCAAAAACAAAGGAGCGGATTTATCTTGGACAACGAAAAACACTATTAAAGAAGCTTTTCAATACCAGAAAAACTACCACAAGCTCAAGTTCGATACATAAGCAGAAATCACAATACAACAACAGATGCAGTGGCTAGACAGGATCAGATGTCTTTAGCATATGTCAAACATCTAACCAAAAAGTTCAAAAATCTAGCATTTTATCTAATGTGTTAGATAAAAATGAAATTGTAAATCTATCGTACTATACTGCTTGATTAATATAAGTCACCTTTCCCATCTAAAAAAAAAACGATTCTTCAATATCTTTTCCCTTGATTTGTTTGTCTAACATATTTTGCTGTATTTTTTTGTTTCACTGGTACTGATGTGGTTTGCCCCTCGTAATTTTCTCTTACGTACAAACGAACGAGATTTGAAGTGTTTCTTTTTAGAATCATATTATTGGGGCTGCAAACTCTATGGGATTTGGGGGCTTCAAATGATATTAGTATCCTAAAAGTGGCTAGGGGGAAACCTAATTAATGTTAAAAGTCAAATTTACCCTTTAATCGATCTTATTACCTAAAATCAAATTTAATTCATAATTCAAAACCAAACTTAATTCAACAACATTTTTCCATCTTATTCTTCTCAAAATCAAACAACAAACTTATAATAAAAAAAAATCAAAATTTTTAATCAAATCTTCATCGATTTTGAAAAATGTTTATTAAGGTTGATTATTCTCAAGATGACAAGATCAAGACGATTTGGATTAATCCCACTATCTACTTGTTATGATTCTAATGTTTATGAAGGTGTTGAATCACAAAATCAAGATTCAGTGAATGAATCTGTCCAAAACCAGTTATTCCTCCATAATGTTAAGAATCGAAAAACCCACAATTTATTTTACCTTTAGATTGGTTTAATATGTAAGATTGATGAATTTAGGGTTAAGGAAAACTTCCTCTGGGTTGATTACGGCTAGGAGTTCTTGTCGACCTAAACGTGATAAGATAGACACGGTTGGGATTCAAAGAACTCCCAGCCGTGATGTACCTATTACGGTTGAGACTTTCCTAGACGTAAGTTGTTCTGTATCTGCATAAAACTAGAACTTTTGCTTGTGATTCAGCTAGGAATTCCACACCGTAGCTTTAGGGTCCCAGCCGCGACATTTGTTTCCCAACCTCTATTACATTAACAGTTAGGTCGTGCAATTTTTTCTAGCCATATTCTATTTTGACGGTTGGGTTGGTAAGCACATTCCAGCCGCTAACTGACACACGGCTGGTTTTTGTATTGTGTCATAACATTAAAGTTCTGAATGAAAATAAAAGATACGTATTTCATAGCATTGCATTGAAAGGCATACATATTTCATAGCAAAAACTTTAAAGAAAATATCATTACATTATGGGTATTAATAATAGTGATCGAAATCAGCATAAGTACTTTTTTCCAAAACACTATATCAACCATGAAGGTCAAACTTCTTGCCATGGACATCCTCATAATCGGCTTCGGCCATCTCCCACTGAAAAATGAATCAATATAAGTTAGTATTATTCAAAACAATAATTGATGGACGAATTATTGACAAACGTACTCTTTGAGCACATGGCATATTGGGATTTTTTTCCATTACGACTTTCATTTCCTCTTTGAAAGCTTCTGAATATGGAAAGAGCTTCTCTAATATTTTCTTAATGAGTTTCATCGATCTTCCATTACGATTTCCATCTAACGCCACAAAAACAATACGCATATGGTTCCAAAATTAATCTGAGGTTTCATCTATGAAAATGAGTACAGCTTCGAAATGCTTTGATACCGTCAGCCACGCTCTAACGATTGCAACATCTTCTTCGGTGGTGTAGCGAGTAACCGTGATTTTCTTTTTTATTGGAACAATTAGAGGTTGAAAGTTCGTGAGAGAGAGAAAGAGAGAGAGAGAGAGTTTTTGCTCAAATTCTCTATTGGAGAAGGGTCTTTTTATAGCAAAGAATGACCCAACAACTAGTTTTTGAAAAAACTAGTTTTTGAAAAAACTAGTCGTTCCTCAAAAAACTCAATGCAATAACTCAATGCCTTAAAAAACTCAATGCAATAACTCAATACAGTCCCATATTTACGGCCATGAAGCATGATTGTGTTTGCCGGCTGGGTATTAATCCGGACCAAGCCGTAAATCTGAACAGAGGTATCGCAAATAAACTTTCGGCTGTGACGTATTTAAATCGGTTGGGAATGTTCAGAATTACGGCTTGGTAAGGAATGAAACCAAGCCGAAACATAATATGGCCTGGTCGTCCCACGAATCCTAGCCGTAAATCTGGGATTTCATACGATTGACCAGGAAAGTTCAGATTTATGGCTCAGTTTTTCCAAGCTTTCAGGCCGTAAATTGTTAACTGCCTTGAGTTTTTCGAGAAACGACTATTTTTTTAAAAAAACTAGCCGTTGGGTCATTCTTTGCTATAAAATGATCCTTCTCCAACAAAGAATTTGTGCAAAAACTCTCAAACTATTGCAACGAAAAAGAAGAAAAATGGATTCCCGATACACTACCGAAGAAGATATTGCAATCGCAAGAGCGTCGCTCACGGTGAGAAAGCATGACGAAAATAAAGGCATTAACGCAGGAGAAAGTGATGTTTCTCAATGGAAACGTGTATTTGTGGTCTTTGTTGCCAAATGGTAATGGAAGATCAATGAACCAAGTAAAGGAAAGGTTCGAGGAGATCTACCTAGAAATTAAAGTTTTAAGGGGCAATTGGAACGGGTGAAGGCGAAGTGTTCCGAAAAGTCCTTTTTTTTTCTTCGAAAGAGTGAGTATGTGCAAAAGTTTTTCATCAAGTGAGTTTTGAATAATATACTAACTTCATCTTAAATTTTTTTCTTCTTCAGGAAACCTTGGTTCTTTCCCAATACAAAGCTATTCGTCGCAAAGAATTTGAGCACGAGAAATGCTATTGGATCAAGAAAGAGTTTATTTAGATTTTCAACAAAGCTTGACTATTTAGGTGTAATATTCTATGTTTTCTTTTTTCCATTTGGGTATAACTATTGAATGTAACACGGCCTTATTATGTAATGGTAACATTATGAATTGATGAATGAAAGTGAAATTTTTGATGGAATACGACAACAAAATTTACAAAACCAACCACAATTACGGCTAGGTAAACCAACCGTAATTAGCCATAATTCTGGGAATCACAACCAATGGCCAGAATATCCTGCCGTAACCTCTTAAATACCCGCCGAGAAAGAAAATTCCAAACCGTTTATGCTTCTGGAAAACTTGGTACGGCCTGGAAACTATAAGGACCCAGCCGATATACGAGTTACTGTTTGGTCATGGTCCATTATCCAAACCGTAAATCTGAATTTTCAGTTTTTCTGGTCAAAACGGCTAGGTCATTTGTGATTATAACCTAGCCGATAATACATAAAAAAAAGTTAAACTATTCGTTTTTTTAAAGAAATTGAACAAACATAAAACTCAATAGACCAAAATGGTTTTTCATTCATTGAATCGGAAAAGCATACATCTTTCATTACATTGATAGGATAAATCATAACATTTGAAATAAACGCTTATTCGTATAGGTTAAAATCATAGGTAGTATTTTCCAAGATGCGATAGCTATCATTTTGGTCAAAATCTTTCCCATGAACTGCCTCATATTGGCGGTGAGCCCTTGTTCACTATAGAAACAAATCCGTGATGTTAGATAATGTTATTCAAACGATTTCTAATGAACCAACTTATTAAAAAAAATTACTCTTACAACACCCGGCATAGTGGGATTTGCTTCCTTCATGGCTTTCATTTCCTTTTTGAAAGCTTCGCATTCTTCAAAGACTTTCTCGAATCTTTCCTTAACGATTGCCAAAGTTCTTCCATTACGATTTCCATTTAGTGCCACAAAAACTATGAAAACACGGTTCCAAAAAGAAGGAGATGTTTGATCTACGTCAATGTCTAGATCTTCATCATGTTATCTGACCGTCGTCCTTGCTCTAACAATCGTAGAGTCTTCAAAATAAGGGTAGGGGGTCACCATAGCGTTTTTTCTTCTTTTTATGGATGAGAAATAGATGAGAAAGAATATGAAAGCGTATAACTAGAATATGGGTGAAGAAGAGATGATAGAATGGTCTCCTTTTATAGGGTTTAATGACCTAACAACTTTTTTGTTGTTGTTGAAAACTAGCCGTTTAAATTATCAACCATATTTGTCAAAGTCAAAAAATGCAATAAATGCATTGGTTGAGAATGTCGACACCTAAAAACGGCTGGGTATCCCAGCCGTGTATTACCTTACAGTTGGGTTTGCAGCCGTGATTGAGATACAAGTGACTCTGGATAAGTATTCGGCCAGGTGTTCATCTTCACCCAGCCGTAAAACTTGATTACGACCAGGAGTTCTTAAATGTCAAACCGTAAATCTTATTAACGGCTTGGAAGAGATCTTTTCCGAGCCGTTATTTTGTATTACGGTTGGTACGACAACATTTTCCCAACCGTAACTTGTAAAAAAGTCAGATTTTTTTCCAATTTCTAACGGATTTGAATCAATCAAAATTTCTAATGGGAGTTGATTACAAGGTTTTCTAGACTAGTTTCAGGATAGGTTTCATCAGCTTTTCTTCAAAGTTTTCTAAAAAGTTCATCAAAATCATCTTCTTCTTCTTCTTTTAAATCAAAAACAAAAGTAAAAAATAGAAAACTTGATTCTCAAGAAATCAATCATTCGATTAGTCTAATCCACTTGCTAATCGTAATTAGTTTACTTAATCATCATAATTATCACTAATCAAATCGAAGGTACATTAGGTATTATAAAAAATAATAGTATAAGGGGTCATATGAATTACTATTTCATGACCATGAAGCGCCCCAAAACAGAAGAGTTTACAACCCCAATAATAGGTTTCTCTTTTCAAGGAAGAAGCTATGTAGATCACACATGGTAATGCTACTTGTCTAACATCTATCATACAAGCCCATGAAAGAGAAACACGTGGTATCAAACCCAACAGCGTGGACCTTTAACATTTCCTTCTGTTTTCAAATTACATAGTAGAAAAAAGAAAAAATCTCAATCTTAATCCAGACCTGATTAATTATCTTATCTTAGATCGAATTACTACTCAAGCTAATTCCTTTTCCTCCCACAAATGGAAATCTCAAGTTTCTCAAAATCGAACGCTCATTACTTTTCTTCTTCACCACCATCATCATCATCAGGTTATTAAATTCAAAATATGTGCAATTTCTGTTTTTCTATCTTAAGTTTGGTGTTTTAACTATTTATTCTCAGCTTGTAGATCGGATTCGTTGTTGCTATTCAATAGAAGACATTTTCAATGTCGTCAATCCTATCTCTCTACTCAACCAGTCAGAATCAAAACAATATTAAAATTAAAATCATTTTCTCCCGCTAAAAATCGATTCAAGGTAAATACTGATCTCAAACTTCTTTTTGAAATTAGTCATTTTCTTTTGTGTTTTTTTTCTTTTTAATTCTCTGTTTTTTTTTTTTGCGTGTGTTTAGGTTTCATCAAGCCAAAGTAAAGAAACTCCAGTATTAGAGGCCAGGTTCGGTTTTTAACTATGTAATTACCAAAATTTGAATTTTCATGGTTAAATTTGATATTGTTATGCTTTTTAGACTACAGTGAGGAACCACATGAATTTTTAGCTGATATGATTGAACATAATCCATGATGTTTTACAAGTTCAAGCACATTGTGGTCCAAACTTTGGTTCCTTCTTTTCTTTTAGTAGGTGAATTTTTATGTCAATGCTCACTTGTTCATATGATTAACTGAATCATGTTTTGAGCATTTTAAAGGTGTATAGATGAGATATATGATGCTTTAGCTGCTCGGCTTCTTCCTACATCAGCAATGGAATCAAATCCTAGTTCTAAGTAAGTTTGGCAAGATATCTTGAATGCTTGTTTTATCGAACTACATTTTCCTTCAATTTGATAGTGAAATAGAATCACAACAATATGTTATCTAATAAAGGTTGGCAACTATTCAGCATTTTTGTTTATGGTGATATTTGTTGAGAAAACAACAAATGGTAATGGTTTGTAGTTGCATTTTACAAAATAAATAAATAACCACACTATATGTGTCTTGTATCGTAGGTATATCGTAGGCATAGCTGGTCCACCTGGTGCAGGAAAATCCACTGTAGCATCTGAAGTAACTCGACGAACAAATAAGCAATGGCCACAAAAGGCGTCCGGAGTTGGTATAGATGCAGTTAATCCTCCAGATTTTGCTATTGTTCTTCCCATGGATGGGTTTCATCTTTTCCGTCACCAGCTGGATAAAATGGAGGTTAGATAGATCCTTACATTCTCATTTTCTGTATTGATCACCATACATTGTATTAAAGAGTTATCCACACATATCAATACATTCATTGTCTTCAGTGCCTGTTTGTTTACATATTTGGTGAGGACTCATCATGAATTATCTCTTGGCTCGTCATCTTGTATTATCTCCTTTTTTTTTCTTTCAGAATTCTGAAGAAGCTCATGCAAGGAGAGGAGGTGAGCATGCCTTTCTTACTTTATTGCAATGTTGTACCTATCATGAGCAAACATAAGTGTTCATTGCTGTTAATTGGTGTACTCAGCCCCATGGACATTTGATCCTGAATTGCTATTAAAATGTCTCAGGTCTCTAAGAACCGAGGTAATTTGCTAGTAGTAATCAAACTATGTTTTGAAGTATTTATCTTTCAGTAAACAGGCAACTTAATCTGTAAGTAAACATGGTCTTGAAAAATAGGGAGAAATGCTAAGATTTACTAGTACAAGTGTTTCATTATGACATCATCGATGGAATTTCACAGGGATCAGTTTACGCTCCATCCTTTGACCATGGTGTTGGAGATCCAATAGAAGATGATATAATTGTGACCCTTCAGTAAGTAATCAACTGTCTATCAAAATCACTTGCTTCGTGCATCCTCCCTATTTGATTTGAAATATTCCGAGTTAGTCAGTTTAGGTCGCTACTTCTTCCTTCACAACGGTAAATTTTCTGTTGTAAATTCAACGTGTCCCAAGTATTTTCCATTTGAGTGGTTTATAATAGGCTGCTTGTCAAAAGTGCAACCAGTATATGATTAGATTTACAATTTGGTCAAAGTTAGATATAAACAATTATTTTGCTTTACGCTCGTCATAGGTTGAACTCCTTCTGAGATGTGAGCTCTTTCTCCAGTCTGTGTTGTGGATATCATGTATGTATATGTATCATTTGTTGCAGGCACAAGCTTGTGATTGTAGAAGGTAATTATTTGCTTTTGGAAGAAGGTGCTTGGAAGGAAGTTTCTTCTGTATTTGATGAGAAGTGGTAAGTTTATCTAATCATTGTTTGACGAGCATTTTCACTTGCGAAGAGCGGAGATATTCGTGCAAGTCGGAAGTTGCATACAATTTTTTCCATTTCCTCCTGGGTTAATCTCATAGTATGTTTCCTATGTAGGGTTATATTCACATCTATCATCTGATGAGAGTCGCTTGAACACCTTATCAGTGTAGGTTTTAGTTAATTTGGCCTTCCAGGACTAATTTCTTTCTGTTTCGAATCATTCCCCACCCCCAGGTTCATTGACATTGACATTGATACAGCAATGCAAAGAGTACTAAAGAGGCATATTTCAACAGGTAAGTAATTTGATACATTTGCAGACGCTTCCAGAGGAATAGGAAAACTTAGCAAATTAACATGAAAAGTTGCTGTCTTGCTGATGTTGTCTTCCTTCTTGAACAGGAAAACCTCCAGATGTCGCTAAATGGCGGGTAAGCTAATCAAATCATGTGGTCGAATTTGTTATCAACATTTGCCTATATTCTCTTTCACTAAATTTGTAATAATGGGTTATCTTACTAAATATTTTTTCTATGCCATCTCTAATTCGTCTACCCAGATTGATTATAACGACCGGCCCAATGCAGAGCTTATAAACAAGTCGAAAAAGAATGCAGACCTGATAATCAGGTCAGTGGATTTGTAGTTATGAATGCAGACCTGATGATAATCAGTTCTTCAATGTAACCTAAACAAAAAAACAATAAAGTAGATTAGCACTAAACACATTGCAGTAATTTTCCATCTACATACCCGAAAACCATATCGTCTTTACCCCACAATCTAATATTTCTCATGTTATGTTACAAATGAGGAACACTTAAAATGCGGAGGGAAACAATACTTTTCTCATTTTTATTATGTGCTATTTTGAATGCGAGGGAAACAGTACTTTTCTCATTTTTGTTATGTGCTATTTTGAATATGTTGGGGAATAGATTATCAAATGGTATTCACGCACTTTTGTGGCGGTCTCTTAATTCTGTATCCCCGGTTGTATTGCCGACCCTACTATGATTCGTGATATCAAGAGTCCGCACGGTCTCTTAATTCTGTATCCCCAGTTGTATTGCCGACCGTACTATGATCCGTGATATCAAGAGTCCGCATTCTGCAACCTCACTGGCATTCTCTATACAAACTGTTACTCTCTATATAAATACTTTTCATAAAAATAAATTGTTTTTGTTCTTGATAATGTATATGGAACCACCGGCCCTACTAGTATTAATGATGTCCACCATTAAAATAACACAGTAATCCCATTGAGAGAGAATGAATAAGTGCAGTAAGCACCCAATATTTCATTCATGCAACAGAGAATTATGGTTTTCCAACTCATTGAGACACCAGTACCACCAGCAACCGCTACAACAATTCAATGAAGTCAGTTCTCAGTTCAGTGAATCAGGAACTTTAACTTGGAGGAATCCCAAATCAAGAAAATTAGATAATTTGAAAATAATAATTTGGAACTTGCAATTTCGCACATGGTTCTGCTCTTTCAGTTCTCATCATTCACTGTTTAGTTCAATAAACCTATCGGGAGTACTTTAGCTCTTTGATTTTATACAGCTGTTGACACTTGTTTGCCTCAGGCCCAGGTTTCTACATTAACAACTTACTGTCAGAATTAGAAGATTTTTAAAAATATTGCTATCTGGTGACAATACTTTTAAATTTTGTTTGATCTTTTTATTTGGGATACAAAGTCGGAAATCAGGATTAGTTGATTTTTATTTGATCTTTTCATGTATGTGCAAAGTGTTGCAAAAGCATAAATCAATTCAAAATGGATTGTTACACATAATAAGTGGAACATTTGAAGACACAGCAACTTCAGGAATACAAAACCAAACAACAAGAAGATGATTACTGTGGAAGCCATTACAATATCCAAGAAGTAGTCTTTTGTAAACTTAAGTTTTCTTACTTACTTTTACAACAAAAATATTTCATACTTTTGTTTACCTTTTGTATCTAAATATAAATACATATATATTTATCAAAACACCGTACAAACACACTAGACAACCCTGCTCGTTCCATCCCGGGAGAAATTAATCACCGTTGTTATCGTTGTTTTATTTTGATCTGGAATGGGAAGAATTGAGAGATAAAACAAGCTGGATGTGATTATAACCCTAATCCCTCAGCTTCTATTCTTGCATTTCTCCACAGCTCTTGGTGCTGCTGTAGATTCAAAAAACCCAAGAGACATCACGTTATTACATGAAACAGTAATCAAGTCGGACATATTAATATTGCGTATGTATTAAGGTACTAACCAAGTCCAAGTGCGTCGGACCCTTTCATAATACGTATACGCTTGCATGAATCGACAAACATCCTGTACGTAATTCCGAGCGTTCAGTTTAAGTTTCAATTAAGCTTAGTACTATATTTTATTTGATGGGTTCGTATGAATGATAAAGAACTTACTTCCATGGGACATCGCCAACGAGCATCCAGTCACCGTCCTTATCTTCATAGGTTGGCAGGTACTCCGACCCATTTAAAAGATCCATCAACTTGCTTTCGTTCATAAAATCCTTCATTCCATGAGGTCCACAGTTTCCTTCATTACATCAACAACCAAATCAATCTAAAATGATTAGTCTAAATAAATCAAAATAAAAAAGGATCCATAAATGCTTAACTTTTGCTTACCAATTGTGAAGGAACTAAACATTTTCCCTAGGGCATCAGAAAGGTCCTTGTAGCTGTTGTACAAATTTAAATCCACCTTACGCAGATAAGGTGCACCATCCATGCTAACCTTAACAAAGGCTGGATTGACGTTACCGCTAACCTTCTCTTCTTCGTCGGAACTGTTCTTCTGGATGGAAGAAGTTATCACGTTCTTCCGGTATGATCGAACAGGTGGCCAACCCACCACTTGTGCCCCGGAAGATCTAACAGGTGGCCAACCCACTACTTGTGTCCTGCAATTAGTTAACAATCAATAATAGTTCATTAAATTAACATGTTAACAATAATTCATCACTCTGATTTTCGACCTTGCCATTAAATATTATCAATTTTTTGTACAGAACTAAATGAAAAGTAAAATCAAACGAAGATTCTTTTTTTTTTTTTTTGAAGCAAAACGAAGATGGTTAAGTTCAAAAGCATATAGAAATACAAAGTTTTTTTTTATTGAGTATAATTTTTTTCCCCCTAAAGATTTTTGCAAACTAGTGCATGTTTTTTTAACAAACAGGAGACTTATAGGTTTGTTTTTGCTTAATTTTTTATTGCCTATAAATATTTTTTTTCCCCTAAAGATTTTTATTAGATACTGTTAGCTACCATTATGCTTAAAAAAAAAAAAAAAAAAAAAAAGCTACCATTATTTCCTTTTTACACATTTTATATATGCATACGGAATATGGAATTAAGTATAGCTACATACATATTAATGCATAAAAGCAAAATTTTAGTTTCTATTTTTTTTATCTTTATAAAATGACCTGTAATTACACCTCCTAATGTTTAAGCAAATGTGAACGAAAATCAATAGTGCGATTGAGAATGAAATGACATAACTTCTTCATTTTATTATCTCTAGATTCAGTTAACCATGCATGCATCTGAATGATCTCACTAGACACTTGTAATTAATTAGCTTAATCAAAAGTAAACTGCGGCATATCAAGTATCATAAAATTGAGAGATATGGAGAAAATTACATACTTGGGAGCAGAAGGTTTTGCTTGATCATCTTCACCGGTACAGGAAGAATTAGGAAGAAGATTTTTAGTTTCTTTATGAGAAGCAGTAGATGAAGATGAAGATGAATTATTATTACTCTTATTTTCCTCCATTATTGAATCCTCTTGGACGACACTTACCTTACTATTAGATAGAATAAGGTTGAGCTTCAAATCAACACTAGATGTATCAGAATATCCTCTCTTCCCTGATAATAGATTAAAATTGTTCGGCGTATTATCGCCACTACCACCACCATCCATACCTCCTCCTCCTCCTCCTCCCGGTAATCCTAGACACAAATCCGTCTCTAAGTTGATAGCCAATTTCGGCATTTTCTGCCGGCGAACTTCCATACCAAATTCAATCCTCTACCCACTCAAAAACTTTTCTTTCCTTCCTATATACTCTTACTGTATTTTCTTGCTCTTCTTTGATCTTTCCTCTCTGTCTATCTGTTTGGTTTTTTCTGTTACATGAAATGGTGGTAATCAAATAAAAAAAAGCCAAAACTATATATATGGAGATTAAAAATTATTTAAAGCCTTTAATAATGGGTGTATATATATTTGGAGAGAAAGCTGTATTTGGCCTACTGTGTATGGACACTTACAAATACGTTTTTTTTTTTTTTTTGAAGCATTAAAAATACGTACTATCAATCGTGGTTTGATTAGATAATTGGGACGCACTGATTTAAGGTGGTCTAACAAAGAGATCCTGACATGTGGAAGAACTTCGAAACATTCGATCCTTAACTTAGGGGAGTCAACTCATTGTTTCTTATCATTTACGTATATGTTGAGTCACTCGACTTAAAAAACTTCGTCCAACATTTTACCTGAACAAGCTCTTAAACTACAAAACAAAATTTCACTAGAGTTGGGTTGAGTTTTTGTATACCACAACTCTATTTATTTTATTTTTATTTTTCTGCATAACAGGCTAAAATATAAGTAGGGATAAAGTTTGTTTCGACAGCATCAAAGATAAGTTTGTTTTTGGTCCGGTGGAAATTCAGTTTTGAGATTATTGATTTTGGGTAAAGAAACATCTAGCTGCTATTAGAAAGCCATGCAGTGTTGTTTTGCACGATGACCAGGGGCGGGGTATCACCAAAAACTAGTACGCTCTAGATTCAAGATCATTACAGCGTAGGTAAAACAATGAATTTCTAAGAAACCAGTAGGTAAAATGTTAGTCTCTAGCAGACAAATTTTATTTTTCTAAGCAAATAAATAGAAAGTGTTTTCTTCTGTCTATCAGAAAAAGAAAAAAAATTAGGGTTTGGCAAACGCGTATGATGCTTTCAGCTCTGCTCTCATTCTTCTTTCTTAGAAAGAAGAAGAGCACAACACAAACATGATGCGGCCATGCGGTCGGTACTCTCTCTCTCTTCTCAGTGTGAATTATGATTACGATGAAAAGAAGAGAAGAAAAGAAATTTTGCTTGTTTGAGTTGAGTTGAGTTGAGTGGTTGTGATGAATGTGGAGCCCATATGTCGGGAGATGAATGATGGTGACGATGAGTGTGTTGTTGTTGAATTTTAGTCAAACTATACTTTAGTGAAAGAGGGAAACAATGAGAGCATGTGCAGAGATTCATTGGCTGTTGGAATATATGTGGGCCCCACTTTGTCCCGCCGGTTTTGTGCTAGAATATAAGTGTCAAACCCTCATCCACGGCCATGTGTGTCGTTTCCGCTTCTTTCTCTAATTTGGAGGAGCCTTCTTGGTCATTCGAGGGTCCTCTCTCCGTACAATACTTCCTTCATTGCTCTTTTTTATTATTTTTTCAGTCAAGAAAAAAAAAACTAACCAAATTGGGGTATACCCAAATTTAAATGGACCTAGTACCCTTGCTAAGAGGTGGTTAAAATTGGTGATTATCCTTGAACTAATTAAACTTAAAGACTAAACCCTATTTTAATCGGTTAACCCTAAAATTAAAAACTAAAACAACTGTTAATCTTCTCTTCTCTTCCCCTTCATCTTCTTCCATCAACCTCTCTGCAAATCGTCAACTTTGATTTTCGTAAAAAATGGTTGATTCTAAACGATCAAGTAGCAATACAGATTCAACAGGTGATATCAAAAGACCCAAATCAGAGGAAAAAGGTAAGGGAAAAGTTGGAACTAGTGAAATCCCTGAACTCAAATATCCAATCCCTGAGCATGTTGAAAAAAATCCACTACCGGCGAAAAGAAGACTGTAAGTGATGTCTAAACTCAAACCCATTATTGTGTTGTGTGTTTTGATTGTTATATTATGTTAGAAATCGAAAATTATGATTTCTGGGTTTTTAGTCGGCAGAGTTTTAAAAAAAATTAGATGCCGGTCTTAGGATGTTAATGGTAGTCGTCTAGGTCGTAACATGAATAACATGCCGACTTTTCATAATTGCCATGGCGACTGTGAAACATTAACTAGGGCCAGCAAGGTAATCAATAACCAACTATGCCGAATTTTGCATACTGGGAATGATTTTCTTTAGTCGTCATCTTCTTAAACTTGTAACGCCACGACTTCATGTCACAGAAACTTGATTTTCCTGAGTTCAATTTTGTTATTAGTCGGCATCTTATATGAATAGAACCCTGCCGACTTTATATTAGTCGCCATTGTAGATGAATAGAACCATGCCGATTAAGTATTAGTCGTCCTTTTCTAGATAATCTACCATGCCGATTAATAGGTGACCAGAACCTCTTTTATTAACACATGGCTTATTTTTGTGTATTGTTTAGGTTCCAAGAGGATAACATAGAGGATATCCCTTGTCCTACCAATGCAACAGAGTTGTTAGCCTGGATTGACAAGGTTTATCCTTCTTTAGAAGATCCTTGTGATGAAACTGGAGAGAAGGACCCTATGAGAGACTTACTTCTGATGGCTAAGAATAATCCTGAAGAATTTCTAAGGGATATGAATAGTCATAGCAATCCCCTCAACTACATTGAATGCACATCATCAGAGGAAGAAGAAGAGGAAATTGATCCAAGAATTTTTTTCAAGATATCTGACTTTTCTGGAGTGAACCCCTATTACAATGAGGCTGGTGACTACATAGGTCCAATAAGGGAAAAGCAAAAGCTGATGCTGGTGAAAAAGCTAGTGGTGTGGAGGAAGATAACAACAATGAGATCCATGAAACTTTGTTTGATATGTTTGTGTTATTATGTTTCTAATATTATGTTTTCAACTCTTAGGTTGTGGTTTTAGACTTGTCGGTAACTCTTAAACTTATGTTAATTTTCAGTTTCATTTGCTTTAGAAACTTGGTCTTTTTTCTGCAGGCTTAAACAATATTAGAGTTGTAGTAAGTCGGCATGGTTTGAAATGCTCGACCTTGCCGACTTATTATAACATGTTAGTAGTATAAAAATATTACTTTAAGTACAAAGTATAACCCATTGAATGCTCAACGGCTAGAATTTTCAAAATCAAGACACTAAGTGTGTTGTTAATATAAAAGCACTTTCAACTTCATCTTCAACTATGCATAAAGAATGAAAGGTTCAAGTGCAACACAACCAATTATTTGTAGTCTTTGTACACTAAGTGGTTATTTTGCAAATGATTGTCCCTTTGAAGGCAGCAAATGCACCATTGATGGTTGTAAGTGGTTCTTATTTCTTATGAAAGCTACAGTAGGAGATGTATTTTAACCGTATGCTTCAAAATGCACTTGTTGTGGGTTTTTCTATTGGATAGATGAGCGCCTAGCTCCATATGAAGATGAAGTTGCTAAAATCAACCTTCTACCATGCACAGATCCATGTTGCGACGATAAGATGAAGCTACTTACCTCTCCTAAAAAAGTATCTACTGGAAAAAAATACTATCTATGTCCCAAATGTGTTAGGGTTAAGTTTTTAAGGTTTGTATGATCTAATTAAGTGTTGAGTGCATCTCAGTGTACTAAAAATGCTGCAGTCGGCATGTTTTAGTTTATATAAAATTCGACTTCTTCATAGTCGTCAAGGTTGATCTATAAGTTATTTATGAACTTCTTAGTCTGCAATATACAAAATTCTAAATGTGCCAATGGCAGTACAGTCGTTATTGATTTTATCATAATACAATGACAACTATTGTGTTCAGAACATCCAGGAACAATAGCATTTTTGTCCCTTTTAGTCGGCAAGGTTTTCTTCTTCAACACTGTCGACTAGTTGTTAGTCGTCATTGTAGAAGAACCACGACCATGCCGACGGTCCCAAGCTTTCTTTTATAGTGCTATCAGGGATACGCAGTTGGCAACCTGACAAAATTATAACCTGCCGACCCTGGGGAAAATTCAAACTAATTGTGTCATACTGTATAGTCGGCAAGTTCGTCTGTTAATTACAATGCCGACGGTACAATAAAACACGTAAGTCGGCTGGTTAGGAAATACAAAACAATACCGACGTGTATAAATTGGAAGGAGTAAACACCAAAAAAACCACATCCATTTCATTCATTTGTAGTACTCCAAAGTACATTACACAAAACAAGAATGCGATTACAAAAAAAAATCCTTATTTCCTAAGCGCAATAACCCATCGCTCAAATCTATTGGAGGGAGTTCATTCAAATCTATTAAACCTCCTTGAAATCTACGGGACCTTTGATAGACTCATCTAAAGCATTCCAAAGGTTTATGTTGTCCTCATAAAGTTTCATCCATTCATTGTTCTTGTTGTTTTTGAACTTTTCCCCAAAACTAAACCTACAAAGAGGAGGTAATGGACATTCCTTGTTCAGTTATAGACCAATAAAATAATTGATATCCACCAAAGCCATAACAATTCTTCTATACTTGAGCTGCTCCACACAAATCGCATGTTTAGGTATAAATGCTACACAACATCCGTTACTAAAAATATGTACTACGCATGACCACGTATCCGCCAATAGATGTCCACACTCCGGCATTCTCATCCAATGCTCCTATTTAATCAGTGCATTTCCCTCTGGGCCTTTAACAGTAGTAAGCAATTCCTTAAAAGTCGCTTCTTTGTCCTCCATCGAACCTTCTAGCATCATTGAGATATAAAACTCCTTGTCTTTTTCTAGTCGGGCAGCCATCTTCTTTCTTATGTATTGACATTGGGTGAGATTCTCCTCAACCACTCCACATAGGTGTCCCAATTGTTGGGAGACAACGTGAAACCCACAATTTCCATCCTTTGGGACGTCGTCGGTACCAATAACGAACTCTCGAATAATTTGAGGGAGTTGTACGCGATACTCTTCCAATACCGGTTTTACTACCTTCCTCAGACGACATTTTTTCTTCACAACATCTCCTTAACTTGCTTGACTCTCAATAGGTGTAATCTTTGGCTCCATTGGTTTTTCTATTGGTGTAATTGTATCCTTCCTAGGCCGACCCATTTTCTTTACAACAACTTCCACACTTGCTTGACTCTCAAGAGGTGGAGTGCTATTTGGATTCAAGTTTGAAACCATTGGTGTAGTTGTTTTTCTTTCCTCGGACGACCTCTTTTCTTTTTAGCCGTCTCCTCTTTGTATTCCACCTCGGTATAATCATGTCCGGATTGATCACATGTTGTACTCAAATACTCTTTAATTTGTTCCCTTTCTTCCTCCCTTGTCTTTGTGGTAGGTGGTCTACCCGGTGGATCTTGTTTCAAGGGTTCTTGAAGTTCTTCCATAAAAAGGTAAACAATCGGCATCAACTTGTGCTTCATAGTTTGTTTTTCCAACCTATTCATTGTGGGGTACTTTTTGAGGATTATTCTCCGAAGTTTCATGTTGCCAAACTCTTCATCGGGAACTTCTCTTGAAGCCGGGATGAAAGATAGTTTCTTCCAATAAGGATCAATATCTTCAATCAGAATCGAAGTTTTATTCCTACCAAGCATATGACGACATGGAAGTCCGATAACCTTCATTATCCTACACTTACAAGAAGTGCTCGGGTCGTCATACTTTTGATATAACTTGAGATGTTTTATCATAAAACGTATTGCCCAATGAGAGACGTTGGAATGTATACCAACAAGCAACCAATCATCCTCCTTAAACTCTTTCAACTTCTTGTACCCACTTTCTTCGAATTGCTTTCTTATCTTGTTGATATCATTATTAGTGTACTCATGTATAGCATGTTGCACCGTCACAATCCCATTTTGTTTCGTCAAAATTAGACCTTTTAGTTTCCCATGAGCTTGCTTTACCATACTTGTGGACTCAAGTATGAAATGTTTATAGTCGTAAGTAAAAGCATACACAAACCTCTCTTTGTGTGGCCTCAACCATTGTCTCTTGCAATATTCCACTACTTTGGGGTAATTAGTGCCTCAATCATCCTCGAACTCCTTCAAGTTTATCTCATATCTTGCCACACTCATTGACCAAACCAATTTATCCCACTCTTTCATGAATAACCCAAATTTAATCTTACCTTCTTTCCATTCTTCGTCTTCTTTCTTTTTCTCTTCCTCTCTCTCCTCTTTAGTTAGTTTACTAAGACGTTCATCTTCCTCTTTTTCACGTTTACTAAATTTCTTTGCCTTTGGCTTTTGGATATGATTCCTACAATTCTTTCTAAGATTGCATTGTATATGCCATTTGCAAAAAAAATATTTGATCCTTGGGAAAAACTATCCTCACGGTGTTCATTATTGCTTGCTCATTGTCGGTCACTACAACCCTGGGAGTTTCGTCTTCGTGGTAGAGAAGCTTCAAAGTTTCCAATGCCCAAATATAGGTCTCATCCTTCTCACGATCCATAAAACACCATGCCACCGTGAATGATTGCTTGTCCGAGGTTTGTCCTACAATGTTCAACAAAGGCATGTTGTACCTATTCGTCTTATAAGTACAATCCATGAACAAAACTTGGTAAAAGCACCGGGCCAATTGAATCATATCGGGATGCACAAGAAAAATACAATCCACCCTCCCCTCCAATGACTCATGGTGTCTCACCGTGTAGTTGTATTTATGGGCCAACCATTGTGATTCTTCCATTACCTTTCTTCCATCTCATTCAATTCTTTTGATAGTTGCTTTCGCCGCATAAATTGTAGACAATGAAGAAAGGTTATGCGGGTCATCCCTGTTGAACTTACTAAGGAGGTTACTTGGTTTAATTCCCCAACTTGTTCGAACTCGTGCGGTTTCAACTTGGCAACTTGGGGGTGTCCAACAAAACTTTACGGATCTTTATGGTTATGCCAACCAACATCAACTATATTCATTATCCACATGTTATTGGTGTGTTTTTTCCTCCAAAAAATAATTTTGAATGGGCATCCACACTTATTTGACTTCATCTTGTACACCCTAGTCGTCTTCTTATCATACACATAACCCTTTCTCTTGTGACTTACGTCCGACCCACTACACTCGCATACCTTTTCAAACCGCGAATCTTGTTGTTGGGTGTTTTTCACTAGAACGCACATCTTCACTTTTACTTTCTCAACAACCCAATTGATTGCTTCGTCTTTCTCCAACCATTCCAAATCATTAACATAATGTGCAGAAGTATCAGGACCCCTAACACTGTGAGCTTTAGACTTATCCGTCATCGGTACCAATACAATTTACAAAACATCATAAGTTAGTTGATATATACTACCATAGTCGGCAAGGTCGATATATAAAACAACAACGACCAAAGAACAGCCGGCAAGGTCGAAGAACACAACAATAACGACCAAACTATAGTCGGCAGGGTCTACATATTCGAAACAATGACGACTTAAGCATATTTCACAACCCAGTTTCCTATGCTGCAAAAGACGATTAGTTGACAGGGTTCATATTTTCGACTTTGCCAACTAAAACACTGCTCATGAAAAGTCGTGGCATTTGGTAATAAAAACCATGCCGACTCTTATAATCGGCACGGTTTGACCATCGTCGACCTTGCCGATACTGGGCAACAAAAGTGAAAAAAACAAACAAAATCCATTATTTGCATGGAAAAATCACAATCTTTACCACGTAAGATGTGTACCTGATTATTTGCATCTCCCTTTTCTTCTTCTGGGTCATAAGTTTCTACGTTTGGCTCAAGACATTCATCACTTCCATATCCATCTTGAGTTTGAGGAAAATAAAAGTGAGGATCATGCATATAATCCATTTGATCATGATTTGGTAGATCATCATACAAATATTCATCTGTAGAAGGAAAATTAGAAGACTCTATTAGAGAACTGCTCGGTCAAACTTGCAAGCGTTTCTATCTCAAGCTTGTTTGTCAAGTTTAGTTGCCAAAACTATAAGTCTTGATTTCTCGTCTACTTATAGCTAAGTCTTGGATTAGGATAGAAAGTGTAGTTTAGCATTAGACTTCACGACGTTCATCGATTGAAGACGAGGAACTACTAAGGGGATCTTTTGGAACTTCATCAACAAAAGGTATGTGGAGACTTGAACTCATCTATCACTCAAAAGTCTATCTACTCTATCTCCTATTTGAGACAAAAGTCGTATAGCTATATAGACTTCGATTATACACATTTGATATTTCGAGTTGAGTTTAACTCGCTTACATATTTCTCGAAATATGTGTTGGTAAGCTTTCTATTTAACCAAGTTCATCTTATATTCTTGACAAAAGTCAAAAGATGATCATGTGAAAATCGTATGGTAACATCTTACATGATTTGTGTGAGACAGTCATTTGATGTAGACTCGGAATGTTTCGTATTGATCTACCGATCACTTGAAAATTGCTTTGAAGCTAATAGTTTGTGTGAGACAGCTATTGTCGTCTTCTAAGAATGTTTCAATGATTTAAATGAGAGTTTAGAACAATTAACCATAATTGGATATAGCACAGTATGCGTACGTGTATGCTAACTGTTGCAAGTTATTCCAAGTCCAGGAACCATAGTATGATACCCGTATGCGTACTGGTTGGTTAGTTGAAAGTCCGGGAACTTAGTATGCATACCCGTATGCGTACTCGCGTAAGTTCAAGTCCGGGAAATCAACTGAGTTTGGAGGTATGCGTACCCGTTCACATACTGGCGAACCCAAACTAAGTCCGGCCACTTAGGTATGCGTACCCGTTCGTATACTTGAGTAGGTTATGTCCCAAAATCGGTTTGCTCATGAACTAATACATTTATATAATAAGGAATGCAATCTTTTACAAACTGTGGATATAATGTTCATGAATTGATTCGAGTGAATCAAAATCGATTTTGCTTCAATTGTGTCTTGTATACTTCTATGAGAATATAAACAATTGAACAACCTTATAACTAGTTTCATTTGAGTCATTTGAACTAGTTGTGTTAAGATGAACAAGGTTGATATGAAAGTGTTCACATGGATAACTTCGGTTAACTATTGTTGAGCCAACAAGGTGTATTTCAGACTTTCCTTCTACATATCTCGGATAAGCCTTTACGGCTCCGAGCACATAGATCCCAAACCCTCATAGCAAAAATATATTTCAGACTTTCCTTCTACATATCTCGGATTTTTATATAAGATGATTAATACTTATTTGCTGGATCTGTTATATATATAAACACACACACGTAAGAAAAGGTTTTTACCTATTGTCCCAGTTAACTAAGCAAAGAAAGAAATCTTTTTTTACCGTGTTCGATGAGTTTTGAGCTCAGATAATTGGCATCATCACCCAACACCGTTGCAACTGTTCTACAATGACATCTATAAAGAATTAGTTTGCAGGATTCCAAAGTGAAAGTTGTTTTCCCTCGTTTTTTTACTTCCCAAACCATCATGAAACTGGATACTGAAAATAAAAGGGTACCAAGTATACCATAAACTTTTTCATTCAACAACATGTTTGGACAAAACCTAATACAATTGCAAGTAGACCAACTTAATGATCCTTGACAATATGTATATAGAGTTATATCTCTGACTCTTCTCAATCAGAAAGTATAGACAGCAGAGTCCGCGAACCTGATTTTTAAGAAGAGTACTTGGACAATCTCAGAAATCAATATCCAAGATCAATTTAGTCGTATCTAAATAATCCAATCAGAATTCTGCCAATAAACTTGTTATCTATCTTTCAAGATATGAATTCTACAAGAAACAAGCTCTCATAATTGATTATAATTATATGGACGTATCTACTAAGATTGAATATGCACTACTTGTGTAAATCCTATTATAAAGATAAACAAAATAATGCGGAGAGGGAAAGCCACAAGACACCGAAAGTTTTATTAATGAGGAAATCGCGATAGCAGAAAACCCCGAGACCTCGTCCATATTTGAACATCAAACTGTATTAAGACGCTACATACATTAGCCTATTATCAGACTTCAGACTGGAATGTAGTTGAGACCGAATCCACCCTCCAAGCGATTCAGTTACAGCGTGCTCCTTACGTCTTTTAAACCTCGCAAGGCTCTGCGTAATTGATTCCCTTAGCCGGCGTCCTTTACAGTCTAAGAGTTGCTTCAACCTAAGAGAAGACTTGTGATACCAATCTGCCTCTAACAGATAAGGTTATTTTATTTCTCTTTAGATTAAAGATCAAGGCTTGGAAATTTGTTTGCAATAGACAAAACAAGCAAACCTCATAAATCTTGAAAACTTACAATCAGTTAGCCGAGAAGCCTCGATTCTTTACCACCTCCAAAGAACAACCTTCAACTTATTAATTAAGAATGGTTTTCAGATATCTATCTTGAGGAATCACAAAGACTGAGACGAAGAGAACTTTTCGATTACTATCTATCTTTCCTGAAAGAGATTACGAAAACCTCAATAATAGAACAACAAGATCAAGATACACGAATTATCATGGTAAAAGATAGTCAGCCATGGCTTAATGAATCCCCAAGCGAAGTCTTTTAGTCGTAGACCTAATGACGTTTCAAAGAGAAAACCTAGGTCAATAGAGAACGACTCAGGGATTTATTTTCCCAATTGAATGAGCATTTTTATTTATATATGTTCAAGACCGTGGGTTGCTTATTTCTCAATCTAAGAAAACTTGAGATTCAAGCAAACACTTTCTCTGTTTAGATGAAACTCTAATTAGGGTTTCAAGTAAGCATGTGAGAATTAGTCTTGAAATCACATAGAAGAATATACACAGTGGTCCAGTTACGGAATCGTGTATTTTGACTGTTCCGGAAAATGTGCTTTATGAACTATAAGCAATTTGATGCTCATTTTAACACTTAAGAATTTAATCATGATAGACATACACAAGTGTTTTAGTGATCAATGATGTCTTAGAGTTGTTTATGAGAGTCACAATAATGCTAAACATATTTGAAAAATAAGTCTTTAAGCGTCTGATAAACTTTTACTGGGACCGTTGGTGAAACAGTTCGTGAACGTAAGGCAGTTCACAAGTCAGAGTGCTACGATTCATGAACTGGGTTCTCCAACCCTACTCGGCTCGTAAACTCAGATAGGCACGGTTTCTGAATCGGGTTCGCCAAATGTTAGCCTTTTTCTACCAACATAAAAATTCAGATCACCACGGTTCGGGAATTGTCCCGTTCTGAACTTGCGGTTTGCGAACTGTTCGCCAACCTTCCATGTATTTCACAAACTCAGATATCTATGGTTTGCAAGATGATTCGCCAACCTACCCTAAGCCGAAATAACATAAGTTCTATATTTATCTATTTTAATGTTTGAAATATTCCCAAATGATAGAATCATTTCTTGGTAAATTTTCAAATGATCCACAGATTAATTCTTGAACAATAAATTGTTTTGAACTAATATTGTTAAAGACCTTTGAACATCCATTGCTTGAATCATATTTCGAGATTTTCAACAAGACAAGCTTGACTCAAAATTTCTTCTTTGCAATAAATCTACTAGAAGTCATACGACATAACCTTATAAGATAGAATGGTAAGATAGTGAGTAAAATAGAATGGTTCAGTCTTCACATACCCTGTTGATGAAGTTCTCCAAATATCTCCGTCGATCTTCAGTCTTCAAGGGTGATGTTTGATACCGAACTACCAAATTCTAACCTAGTCCGAGACTTGACTTAGTAGACTAGAAATCAAGATATAATTTTGTGAAAAGACGAGGGTACCAAAATATGCCTCAATCTAAAACTTTTCCACCTATTAGTCATTTCTATGAAAGTGATTGTCCATGGACAGAGTCGAAACAATACAACTAATCGGTTCACACTTCGTGTGATCGTCTATGGATACGAGATCGAGACAATACAACAACGAAGTATGTTTACTTGATAAAAGGTTCGGACTTAACCAAACACAATCGGATTGCTATCAAGTAAATAGGAATTAACGTTTGTGTATTTTACTTCTAATTATAATAAAACAATTATAATTGCGGAAATAGAAAAGTAAAAGACACAACAAGATTTTGTTAATGAGGAAACCGCAAATGCAGAAAAACCCCAAGACCTTGTCCAGAATTGAATACTCTCAGGATTAAGCCGTTATACAAAATCTAAACCAATTTCGTATAGTTGAGACCAAGCAACTAAACCTATAGTTCACCTAGTTCCGTCTGTATCCCTGCGCCTCCAACTTGCAATAAGTCACGCACTTGGAACAATTCCTTTGGTTCGTATTCCAAACAGTAAAGGAACAACAAATCTGTTCGGTAACAACTCTTTTCAATCAACGTGATATGAGTTCGACAAAAGGCTCTTCCGTTTATCCCAATAAACTCCTTTGTCAGGTCCTTAGATCTATCCAATAACAACTACCAAAGTAATTGTCAAGATTTTGCTATCAATACTTTGAATCACAAAGAATTGTATTGATGCCGATCTACTCAACTAATCAATCCAATCTATCACAAAGATAAACCGATTATAGTTGGATCCTCTTTTCCCGAAACAAGTATTGTGCACACGAAAGATTATGAACCCAAATCAGAAATCTTCTTCGTCTTCAAATCTTCTTAGATCTTCAATAAACACATGCACACAATCAACTTGAATCTCTTGTGATCAATCACACACAGAACGGAGTCTGTTAACAATGGATTATCACAAGACGTCTTTAGATCTACAAACAGTCTAAAGATCCCCGTCGAAACTTCGATCTAGTTTGAGTGAATCTTATATCAGAAGAGAAGATTCTCAAGCATAAACAAACTAGGTGCAATCAAAGTTCACCAACGGTACTAATAGAGCTTCTCAATCCCAAAGAAGTCTTTAAACTGAGCGGCCATAAGAGATTTCGCCTAATTAGGTTACTTTCCTCTCTGAATAGGTGGCTCCACCAGTAACAACACAACTAGGTAGTTTTGCTGGCTCTAAGGATTAGTTTGCTTGAAATTTAAACTTCAATATTTATAGACCAAGGAAGTTTGGACACCAAGGAATTTCCAAAACGTAAAATATTCTCAAGATATGCAATATATTTCCAAATTCGGTTTCCATAATACCTGGAAATGCTTTGTCCAAATATTGACCAAAATCTCACTAGAAAATCTCCAATTAGTAAATGCACATTACTAATTTTGTTTTTCAAATATAAAATTAAAAACCTTAATTAAAAGATTCTCAATTTATTTTCGATCCGGGATTCTCCTTTAGCTATTAAGGAATATCTTTGAATAATAAAAGATAAGCGTTACTGCACATGTTCAAAGTATGTCGACATCTTTACTTTGTAAGTCCTTTTTCATACTTACAATCTTGGAACCGATTTGCCACACTTCCAAACAAGCTTAGAATTGGTTCATCTGACTTCCAAGAACTATGTGATTGATTATCCTATCAAATCACCAAACATGGGTTTAACAGTTCTACCAAAACAAGTTTCGGTTCTACCTCCATGTGGGTACTAGAATTAGTCACGCTAGTTACCAAAACTTGGTTGACTAGGTACTAGGATCGGTTCCCACATATATATGGTATCTAACTTGTATTTGGTGCACATGTCCATAGGATCGGTTCCCAATAACTAAAAACGTGTTGCACATGTTCATAGGATCGGTTCCCAATAACTAGAAACTTGTTGCACCTCTTACAAGGATCGATTCCCCTTTGTGATCGGTTGCACCTCTTACTAGGATCGGTTCCCCAATGACTAGAGTTGGTCATACCAATTACAACAAATCGATCATACCATCTCAGGTGATTACTTAATATCGGTTTCACTAATAAAAGTCATACCAATACAAAAGTTAGGCCTTGTGAATAGTTTTACCAAGAACATAAGCAAGTCATGATAGGTTATACTAAACACACATATTGGTAATTCAAAAGATTTTCAATCAATAACAGTACCAATAAGCCTAGCGATTTCCCTTTCGATTCACAAAACAAGTTCATGAATTTACTTCCTTTAAACGAATGTAAAACATTGTTTCCTAGGACGAAATCTTCACCTCATACCCATACATAATCACAATAGCATTCAAACGATTATGTTGATGTCTTATATACGAAGTTCAAAAGATAATCGTTATACTTCGTATTGTATTCCTTAATACTACATCTAACTAGAGTATAATCATTCATAGCTTCGCAGTTATGTTTTCAATATGCACGACTTGAAAGATACGTTAGGGAATGAAACAGTTCAAGTCAAATATTACTAACCTCAAGTGGAAGGATGATGTCGTCGTTGTAGCTCCTTACTTCTTCACATTCTTCAAGTCTTCACGTAATACTTGTAATGTCTCATATCCTAATACTTTCAAGCTAACCTATACGAAGTTGACTCTAGCATATATAATCAAGCGACTCTTTTGGTGGGTTCAACCGAGCTATGCTCTAACATTTTGTTCATCTAATACTGATAACAAGCTTGATATATTGAAACTCGTGTATTCAACTTAGAATTGCTTTAACAATCTCCCCCTTTGGCAGTTTTAGTGAGAAAACTATTAAATACTTATGGATTTAAAATAAAATGATCTTTCAGCTCAAAATCTACTATGCTTGATTTCCTTAGTTCTTCAACAAGCTCTTGAATTCTACGTACTTTAAATTCTTCTATGGTTCTGCATGTGTTCGTTCAGCACCTTTGATGTTAAAGATCCTTAGCGATAACAACTTATGAGAATACTAAAAAAAAAGCTTTGTTAGAATGAAAAATCACTCTACTCAATGGTTTTTATAAATAAATATAGTATTGTTAGCTTCCTCAAAGTTCAATTGCACCACAACTTTGAAGCAATACTACGGTGATATGTTCTCCCCCTTAGTCAATACTTACTTCTTTTGCAAAATAGATAAAACCCATAGATATTAATCCACTTCCCCTTATATAATGCTCCGAAAAGCCATACATTATATTAAGATACTACTTAACAAGGAATATAATGAATTAAACAAAAGAGTGTCAAGACTAGAGAATACATACCATCTTTTAGTTTAGACTATTTCACCAAGAAAACTCGGCGTCTTCATCAAGGAGATATATAAGTACAAGAATCTCCTAAAAATTACACAACCGCTCTGCCCATAAAGATATGACATTCAAGCACAAGTTCAAAAGAACTCTACCCCATTTGATGTCATTCCCGAAAGAACAACATGAGCGACCTTTACTCTAATCACAAGAGAAGGAATTTCTTGCACATTAACAAATTTACTCGCCGGTTACGAACAAAGTAGATTTGTATCCAATATTCTTCGTTCTTCTCGCCAGTTACGAACCAATAAGTTGAAAATAACGATCTTAATATTAGAGGCACTAAGATACAAGATATTTGTGAGAAAAATAATCATCGTCAAAAACTATTCTCTAGGCCAGTTTCGAACAAAGAGGATAATTAATGCATATGACTCAACATAAGAATTATATCTTCCCTAGCCATGTACGGAAGTAGAGATTAAAGTTCACCGCTTATTCCATGACAGTTATGCAATCAAGGAGGAAACAGATTCCTAGAGAACATCTTACGAAATCCTGTAGCAGTATCTCACAAAGTGTAATCGCGGAGAGATCAACACTGCATTCTCAAAATAGTTTACTCCTCTTTTGACAAGAGTTAAGATCTTAACCTATGAGACCATATGAGATATTTTGTTCTAATCACCAAATATGATAGCAAAGAACAAATATCTGAAGATAAGCAATACATATATGTAATCCATTAGGTATTGCGAGCCATCTTCCAAAATAAAATTTAATAAGACAAACTTTTTACATGCAAGATGATAGTATTTGGAATAGCTAATGTAACACATAAAAACTACTCAAAAAACTAGTGTTCCTCCTTAAACAATAAAAAATAAAATTCCCACAAGGAGTTAACTAGTAAAAATAAAGATAAAGAAACATCTAATTATATATAGTCATTCACCAGAGATTTCAGAGAAGCAAGATCTTCAGAAGCCTTTTCCAAATCTGATTTCAGGAGATCAATATTCTTCTTAGTAGTGGATAGCTGATCAACACAACTTCAAAATTTCTCATGAGGTTTCCTACCAAGTCTGTGGACATCTGAACAAGTTTTGAATTTCCATGTTTGTGAGCAAAGTAGCAGGATATGGTGAATGAATATTTGTAAAAGACAATAACTTCATCAGCAGCAACATCTTCTTCTTTCTATTTTTTTTTCTTCCTTTGTGCACTTCTTAATGCTAGAGGTATACATGTCTTTTGAAGATTTAAGAGACAAGCTTGCACACATACACTTGAATCACAAAGGTGTATCTTAAGTATATATTTATAGTTTTTTATAGGTTAGAGAAACTGGAAGAAGAGGAATCCTTTCCAAAATAGGTTCTTGGTCCAACTAGGAAATTAGAAGATTTCTTGTTGGTTCCATAACCTACCAAGAAGAGATAACTTGTTTTACAAGACAAGATATTTAAGGACCCACTTAGTTATAGTTCATGACCAGGTAATTAGTACACAAACACTAGATACGGTATGCCAAAAAGTTTTGTTGGGAGGTAAATCCGAAAGGTTTTAACACAATCTTTTATCCCTTTTGAAATGACTTGTTTAACTATATCAAAAATGTGTTTGATTGTCATTTCGTCCAGGTAAGTCATGAATATTATGAATCTTAGTTTATTTACTAAGATGCCCTTATGTCTAATAATAAGGTTTATATATACTTGTGTATCAAGCTTTCTATCCCTGTAAATAGAGGATTAATTAAGCCGTTCGCAAACACGGTTCACGAACAACTGTTCCGGACCCAACTCAGGTAATCCCGTTCGCATACTAGGAACGCAAACAAGAGTTCCGTACCTTCTCAGGTAAATCCGTTCGCATACTAGGTACGCAAACAAGAGTTCCGGACCTGAATTATCACAATACAGTTCACATACTGGATATGCATACCGTGTTGTATCCAGACATGGGTAATCGTTCTAAACTCTCATTTCAATCATTGAAACATCCTTAGAAGACGACAATGGTAATCTCATACATACCATTAGCTTCAAGTAATTTTCAAGTGATCGAATGATCAATATGAAACTTCCCAAGCTAACATCAAATGACTGTCTCATACAAATCATATAAGATGTTCAAGGTAATTATCACATGATCATCTTTTGACTTAATATTTAGTTTCCAACAAATAAATTGTCTCCAACTAAACTTGTCACGAATACGATGAACATAGCTAAAGTAAAAGGCATCCAACACATATTTTGAGAAATAGATAAGCGAGATAAACTCAACTCGAAATATTAAATGTGTATAATGTAAAATTCTATATAGCTATACGACTTAGTCTCATTAGAAGATAGAATAAAATAGACTTCTGAGTGATAGATAAGTTTTAGTCTCCACATACCTTTTGTTGATGAAGTTCCTCCAAGCTCTTCAGTAGATCTTCTTCTTCAATTGATGAATGCCGTGAATTCTAAAGCTCAACTACACATTCTATCCTAATCTGAGACATAACTATAAGTAAACTAGAAATCAAGTATATAGTGTTGATCAAATAAACTTGACAAACAAGCTTGAGATAGCAACGCTTGCGAGTTCGACCGAGCAGTGCTCTAACAATCTCCCCCTTTGTCAATTTTAGTGACAAAACTATCAATACATATGGATTACAAAATTAATAAACTTGTACATCTTCTCATCCATCATGCTTGATTTCTTTGGCTCTTCAAATTTCCTTGAATTCTTTGCTACTCCAAGTACTCCATCGATTCTGAACGTGTTCAACTCAGCATCATTATTGTTGAAGATCTGTAGCCATAACAATAAGAAAACAAATGTTCTCAATCATTGTTATACAGTGTCATAGTATTATTTTACAGAATCAAAGTCCAATTATATCACAACTTTGAAATAATACTATGGTGATATGTATCTCTCCCCCTTAGTCAATACTTCCATCTTACAATGAAAACCACTCCCCCTTATATAATGATCCGTAAACCATATGTATGTAGTGTGAACTATCACTCTTCCTTACATAATGATCCGTAAACCATATGTATGTAGTGTGAACTACCAAATAATTCTTCCCCTTTTTGTCAATATAAATTGGCAAAGGTACGAAAACTACGGGATCATAATGTAATTCTCAAAGAGATAATTCATGACTAAAAGAGAACATATCAACTTTGTTTCGATGATTTCACATAGTCGAAACTTAGTGTATTCATCAAGGAGTTTATAAAGATACAAGATAACTCCTACAATATTCCACAGCCACACTCCCCACAAAGATATGGCAATTAAGCACAAGTTCATTTAATAACTCCCCCCTATCTGATGTCATTCCCAAGAGAACAACAAGAGCGACCTTACTTTTACAAGAAAATAAGGATTTCTTTGGATATTAACAAGTCACATGAATTTGTATCCAGAAAACTCGAATAAATTAACCACAAGTAGATCTTATTGATTAATTTAATTGGAAACACTCAACATAAGAAAAACTTATGGAGCCATAAAGTACTTTCACATAAAAGTGGATCAGGAAAAGATCAATAATGCGGAATTTTCAAAAGTTCATTCTATCTTTTATCAATATTTGCATAAAGACATAATAGACTTAACTTTTGAGCATTTATGAGATACTAGCACAGTTCACGAACGTAAGGGCATACATCTCATAAGCAATTGCAATATAAAATCAAAACGATTAAATACTGCAAAAATCATCTTCCAAATAACTTAGAGTTTAAATAAATAAATATAAAAACACTGCAAGATGAAAATCGTTGGAAATAACTATGTGTAATCACAATAATTTCTATTCCAGACCCTAGTTATCCTTCTTAAACATAAAAATAAATTCTCATAAGAAATTTCCTAGACATTAAGATTCTTGAAATATTCTTTATCGTCCCCGAACTCCTTGTCGTCAATAGACATTGGAACATAAGGTTCATGAAAAAATGAGTCAATTCCAACAAACCTTCTTGACTTTGCCGAACCAGGGACTTCTGAATTTCAAGAGATCTTAGAACAATAGCCTTTATTTGCTGAATCTCAATCCTTGTTTCTTTCAACTCTTCAAGAACACCAGATTTTTTTTTGAAGATTTGAGGTGTTAACCCTTGGTTTCTTCATATTCTTCATTTTTCTCTTCAAAGTTGTAGAGGAATGTGATTTGTCTTTTTCCTTCATGACTAATGGCTTAACAATCATTTCAACATCTTTTCCATCAGAAGAGATGATGCTTGGAGACTCCATAAAAATACGGAATTGTGAAAGAACCACACAAAACAACATCTCTACAAGCAACCTTTTGATGAAAAGGGTTTCAGGGAAGGAAAAAGAATGTAGGGTTACAGAACCTATATACAGAGTAAGTAGGGTTCACGTACGATCAACACAAACAACCCTAAGGAGGGTAGAAATGTCAATTTTAACCCCCTTTCATTAATTAAATAGGGTGAAATCTATTCAATACCATTACTTGAGGATATGAAAAGAACAAAAAGAAATTCAAAAAAAAAAATAGAATAGTTTTTTACCCTAAAACTTGACTGTGCACAACTCTTGTCTCTTCTTGAAATTCAGGCACAAGAGACAAGATGCACCTTCAACACAATTAGATTGTGTTGGGGTGAACAATAATCTGTTCACCACAGGGTTATTGCACGGAATTTCAACACCCCTTTTCATAGGTTGTTTAGACCTAGTTCTTTTCTGTAGAGATCTAACTTTGTTTTAGAAATCAACTTTTTAGGAGATGAGTTAAATTTACATACCTCAGATGGATTCGACTTCAGAACAAATGTGAGCTTTTTTGCTAATCGATTTGCTCTCCGTTGCAGTTTGTTGACATATCTTACTTTATGTTTGTAATTGAAACAATTAGAGAGTTTATGACCCTTAATAGTATAATAAGAACGTGTCAATGTGGAGGATGGTTCAGGCACCATAGCCGAACATGCTGTTAAAAAAAGTAAAGTACCTGAAACATGTGAGATAGAATTTTTAGTAGACAGAAAAATCCATTTCATCCTCCAATGTGGTCGATGAAGTTTCTCCATGAAGAATATCAAGATTGATGTGAGTATTGCTACAATTATAAAAATTAATATTTTCGTCAAGGAGTGCTACACTTGATTTTTCATCTTCATTCGAATCATTGTGATCAGATGTTTCATCAAGAGTTGCAGCAAGACCTTTGTTCCCAGTGTATTTTCTACGATTTGGACACTCATTAGCAAAATGACCAAAACCTTTACACTTGAAGCACTGTGGCATATCCTCATCATCAGTGTCGACAGTATCCCTGATTTTAGGAGGAACACGATCATGAGCCTTAACTGATGATATAGGTTTATCTCTGGTGAACCGTTTACTTCTCTTCAAAAGAAGATATCTAAACTTTCTTGTGATCAGAGAGACTGAGTTGTCAAGATCTTCATCTGATGAATCAGTCTCAATAGGATTATCCATAGAGTTTCCAACACTTTTACTTTTATCAAGTAGTTTAGTATTCTTTTGTGCTTTGAATGCAATATCCTTTCCAGTTTTGGATACATGCTCATGATCAAAGATCTTTAAATTTCCAACAAAAGAATTTCTGGAAAGTGTTTCAAGGTTATTTCCCTCAACGATGGCATGTTTCTTAGAATCGTATCTAGCTGGTAGCGATCTGAGAATTTTCATCACAATGTCCTTTTCAGGAATAGTTTTACCCAAAGCAAAAGATGCATTAAAAATTTCAGACACTTTGTGATTAAACTCATCAAATGAATCTTCAATAGACATACAAAGATTTTCCTAATCAGAATTTAGATTTTGAAGCCTAGCTTCTTTCTCAGAGGTATTCCCTTCAAAAACGGCTTCTAAGATATCCCAAGAATCTTTAGACCGAGTGCACGTAGTCACATGGTGCTGAAGATCTGGGTTAGTGGCATGGATGATAGCATTTAATCCGTCAGAATTTTGTTTTCCATCAAGAATCTCAAGATCATCATACTCACCAATATCCTTTGGAACAGTTACACCAGCTACTGTAACTAATGGAGGATTATAGCCATTAACAATACGAACCATAACAATTTTCATATAGCTATTAACTTATAGAAAGGCACGCATAACAATTTTCCACCATAATTAATTCGAGCCATCGAAGACTGGTAGTACGTTTATGGACATATCACTTCTGTCCATAGAGTCAGATTGCTACAAACAAAGACTTATGAGGTCTTAGCGTGTTTGCCTGCTCTGATACCAATTGAAAGCAGGGGTATAACAAACACACCCAATAATTCGTTCGGAAATATGTATAGACTATGCTCCAATATAATTCCGAGAGCACCAACTTAAAAGTGAGACTCAATCAAGAAATATATCAAAGAGGTTTATCTCTCTTTCTCAATACAATCAGCAAATCAAACAGATACAAATCCGTGAGCCTAATTGATATGAGAAATAACTTGGACGGTACCAAAGACTAATGCCCAAGTGTCAATCAAGTTATATCCAACAATCAAGGTCGGATTTATCAACTGATTGAACTACGCACAACCTGTGATATTTTAATTACATAAACGAATATAATGCGAAAAAGAACTAACACAAACTCCGGAAATTTTGTTAACGAGAAAACCGCAAATGCAAAAAAAAAACCCGGGACCTAGTCCAGCTTTGAACACCACACTGTATTAAGACGCTACAGACACTAGCCTACTACAAGTTAACTTCGGACTGGAATGTAGTTGAGCTCTAACCAAGTCTCACACCGATTAAAGTACAGTCGCGTTCTTTACGCCTCTAAAACCACGTCGTATTTTGTGCACTTGATTCCCTTAGCTGATCTTACCCACAACTAAGAGTTGGTACAACCCAAAGTCAAAGACTAATAAACATATCTGTCTCCCACAGATATGTCTATCCTATATTCTTTTTGTTTCGTCTTTTGATACAAAGATCAAGGTGAACATGAACCAACTAATAATCCGGTCTTATACTCCCGAAGAGTAGCCTAAAAATATTAGTCACCTCACAATAACCTAACTGATTAAGAAAAAAAGTTATTGCGGAATCACAAGAGTCTGGGACGAAGAACTGTTGTGATTACTTTTTATATCTTACCTATCGGAGATAAATCTCGATTAAATCTTAGAGAAGATAAAACTAAGTACGATAAAACAAGTAAGATCAGAATACGCAACTATAGAAAAAAATAGTTGGATCTGGCTTCACGAATCCCAAATGAAGTCTTCAAGTCGTTAACCTAATAATGGTTTTGGAAAACCTAGGTTAAAGGAGAATCGAATCTAGTTTGCAACTAGGACACAAGAAAGTGTCGAGATTAGGTTTTCCAGTTGCTAGAGTTATTCCTTATATAGCCTTTCAAATCAGGGTTGGTTACAATCAAAACTAAGATAGCTTAGTAACAAAGCATTCAATATTCACCGCTTGATGAACTCCTGATTTAAGATTCAAGCTAAGTCTGCTTAGAAATTAAGCAATCAATCTCCACCGTTAGATGGTCTTAGCTTGTTACACATAAATGAAATATACTTATATTTATATATGGGTAACCATACCTAAACGTGTATATTGGGTTGGCTCAATAACAATTAACCTAAGTTAGCCATATGAACACTTTTTTCTTAGCCGTATTCATCTAACACTTCTAGATCAAATATGATGATCAATCAATAATGATAGATAGGCAAATGAATCTAATTGTGTTTCAAATAAAGTTGTTCAATTGTTCTCTATCTCATAGAAATATTCATGAACAAATTGAAACGAAAGCGGATTGATTCGTAATCGTACAAAGTACTTATACAAGAATCAATCATGAACATTAAGCAGCGGTTTGCAAAGTTAATTTGCATTCCTTAAATCATAAGTGTTTTCGTTCATGAGTATGAGAATCATACATGACCAATTTTAGAACTTAACCACTGTGTTCACAAACTGGGTATGCGAATAGCAACTCCGGACCTTGGCCTAGTCAAGCCGTTCGCAAACCCGGTTCGCGAACAACTGTTCCAGACCCAACTCAGGTAAACCCATTCGCATACTAGGTACGCAAACAAGAGTTCCGGACCTTCTCAGGTAAATCCGTTCGCATACTAGGTACGCATACAAGAGTTCTGGACCTGAATTATCACAATACAATTCGCATACTGGATATGCATACCGTGTTGTATCCAGACATGGGTAATCGTTCTAAACTCTTATTTCAATCATTAAAACATCTTTAGAAGACGACAATGGTAATCTCACACATACCATTAACTTCAAGTAATTTTCAAGTGATCGAATGATCAATACGAAACTTCCCAAGCTAACATCAAATGACTGTCTCACATAAATCATATAAGATGTTCAAGGTAATTTTTACATGATCATCTTTTGACTTAATATTTATTGTCCAACAAATAAATTGTCTCCAACTAAACTTGTCAAGAATACGATGAACATAGCTAAAGCAAAAAGCTTCAAACTCATATTTAGAAAAATAGATAAGCAAGATAAAATCAGCTCGAAATATCAAATGTGTATAATGTAAAAGTCTATATAGCTATACGACTTAGTCTCATTATAAAATAGAATAAAATAGACTTCTGAGTGATAGATAAGTTTTAGTTTCCACATACCTTTTGTTGATGAAGTTCCTCCAAGATCCTCAGTAGATCTTGTTCTTCAATTGGTGAACGTCGTGAAGTCTAAAGCTCAACTACACATTTTATCCTAATCCGAGACATAGCTATAAGTAGACTAGAAATCAAGTATATAGTTTTGATCAACTAAACTTGATAAACAAGCTTGAGATAGCAACGCTTGCGAGTTCGATCGAGCAGTGCTCTAACAATTCCGAAAGGGAAGCTCGACTTCTTTCTCTTTCTTTTGAATGGGAATTCCTTAAAATGGATGATAACGATACCTTCGAGGAGTTTAACTCTAAACTTTATGAGATTGTCAATGCTTCTTTCTCACTTGGAAAGACTATACCTGAAAAGGAAATAGTATGCAAGATTCTCAGATCGTTACCATCCAGATTTGAGTCTAAGAAGCATGCCATAATAGAAGCCAATTATCTTTCTATACTTTCTCTAAGCTCTCTTGTAGGAAAGTTAAAAATCTTTGACAAAGAAACTCTGATGAAGAACCGAAATGTTGGATATGATGCCTCAGTTAATACAAATCAATCTTCGAAAGAAGTAAGTATAAATCTGACTGAGAAACGTTGTCAAGAGGATGAAATACTTGTTGAAAAAGAGCTTAACTCAACAATTGTTCTCTTAACACAACAGATTAAGGATGTTTTATTGAAACATAAATCGAGTCCTGATGTATTATCTTTTTGTCATGAGAAAGGTAATGAAGAAATCCAATGTTTCAAGTGTCGTAGATTCAGACATATGGCAAAACATTGTTCTAGCATAAAATCTTAGAAGTGCAACAAGGCTTACATCTCTACCCTAGATGATATCCCGGAGGAAAAACCTTATGAAGGAATATCAAGTTGTAATGCAATTCTAACAGTGATGCATCTTGTGAGTCTGATCAACTCCTAAAGAACTGTTTAGACAAAATTGAGTTGGGAAATAATGAAAGTCGAAGATTAAGTCTAGAACTTGAAAACCTTATAAAATCCCTGTCAGATAAAGCTCAAGAGGTAAAGTCTGAGAAAGAAAAATTGGTTGACATACCAAAAGGTTCAGAAGCAAACAAAGAAAAAGGTAATCCTTCTGACAATATGTTAAGTTCTTTATGTGGAGGAAATAACCACACTGCAATCTTTCATGGAAATCTCCAAAAAAATAGATTCATCAAGGAACTTCGTAAGGGTATAAATATTTTGAAGGCTGATGAGTTTATTAGATCTCAAAAAGAAGTTGCAGACTCTTGCAATAACAAGAGAAGGAAAGAACTCAAAGAAACACAATCTATTGTGTTCATAAATCATCCTAAGGATGTCTTTGTTACCTGTGGTGAGATTAATCCTCACCTCAACACACACTAATTGTGTTGAAAAATGCATCCTCACTTGTTGCTCAAAATCTGTTTGTGAGCAGGCATAAAATTGGGCAGAATTTGCAAATATGTTCTTTAGGTAACAATAATCTCAAAATCGATATCTTTCACTTTTTGGGATAAATATATTCGGTTTCCATAAACCAAATTATATCACCCCTTGATTTTCTCCTATATCCTATGTTATATATATATATATTCTTCTTTCCTGAAAGAAGACTATTTGCACCAATGGAGAAATCGGTGAAGGAAGGGTCATCTCTAGATGATTTAGCACTTTGTGCGTCAGTTATGACTGAAAATCAAGATGTCTCACAACATGATAATCTTCAAGATTTTCTGAGAAAACGGATTCTTACTGTTAGAAGTTGTATTAGACACCATGAGCTAATGATAAAGGATTCAAAAGAAGTACTAGCTTATCTCCATTCTCAACTGTTTGAGATGAACAAATCTTCTATTGGGAAAGGAAGTGCTTAGAAAAATTTGAATCCAGAATTCGAAAGCGATCTTCACAAGACACGCAATTTGAGAAAAATAGACATCAATTATTGATTTATTTCGATTATTGTATAAGGTCTATTTTGAATAAAACTATCATTATTTATGAATAAAATTATTATTTTATAATTTTTCTTGTGATATTTTCCGATTACATAGCCTGTGCTTGAATGTCTATATTTTTGCTATGTGTTTTCGATTTATGGGATGTCTGATTTCGGTTTTCATAACCTTAATATTCGATCTCATATGATGTGAACCCTTATGGTTTGTGTGACTTTTTGATTTAGAGGGATTAAGTTCTATCCCATGTTGGTAGGATTTATCAAAGGATCATATGTGTTTAGCATAAACATATGTGTTTCGGGTTTTCAACTTTTGCTATTGACACGCATTAGTTAAAAACCGATTCAACCTTTCTCTGGTAAAGGTTGCTCTTGTTGTTGTTCTTTTGTTCTTGCGAGAGGATGACAACATACTGGGGGAGAGTTCTTATGTGAACTTGCGCTTAAAAATATATCTTTCTGGGGAGAAGAGGATGCGGAATCTGAGGTAATGAATTTGTTAGTTAATCTTTTTCCTGTTTAAGAAAAGCCTGTTTATATTACATATATTTTGCTTTTTCTTAACAAAATTTCGGTACAATTGATATATTCCATTATGATGTGTGTGAGTGATTCAATTGTTTCCGGTTAAGAAAAACTGTGTCAATTTGTTTGGCTTATTGTTTGGTATCTTCTTTATTGTTGGGTATCAAGTGTTTTTGCTTAACGAAATTTTGGTGCAATTGCGGTGCTATAATGTCTATGTTTGTTTCAATTGTTTCCGGTTAAGAAAATAATTGTGCAAGTCAATTTATTTTGGTTTGTATGTATTGTTTATGGCTTAACTGAAAAAGCGGGGGTCTAACAACCACACCCAATATTTCGTTCGGCAATCTGAATAGACAAACTCCAATATACTTTCAAGAGAATCAACTAGACAGTCAGACTCAATCTAGAGAAAAGTATATCAAAGAGTTTATATCTCTGTTTCACAATGTAATCAGCAAATCAAACAGATGGAAATCCGTGAGCCTGATTATTATGTGAAACAACTTGAACGGTACCAAAGACCAATGTTCAAGTTTCAATCAATTTATATCAACAACCAAAGGTTGGATTATCTAATTGATTTATCTTAACGCACAACAGGTGATATTTCTATTATATAACAAAATATAACGCGGAAAAGAAATAACACAAACACCAGAAATTTTGTTAACGAGGAAACCGCAAATGCTGAAAAACCTCGGGACCTAGTCCAGCTTTGAACACCACACTGTATTAAGCCGCTACAGACACTAGCCTACTACCAATGAACTTCGGACTTGAATGTAGTTGAGCCCTAATCAATCTCACACTGATCAAGGTATAGTTGCGTTCCTTACGTCGCTGAACCCCAGCAGGATTCTACGCACTGGATTCCCTTAGCTGATCTCACCCACAACCAAGAGTTGCTATGACCCAAATTCGAAGACTTCATAAACAAATACGTCTCACATAGAAAAGTCTATTGGAATAGATAAATCTGTCTCCCACAGAAATACCTACGAGTTTTGTTCCGTCTTTTGATAAATCAAGGTGCACAGGAACCAATTGATAAACCGGACTTATATTCCCTAGGAACATCCTAGTATTATCAATCCCCTCACAATAATCTTAATCATATGGTAGTGAAATAAGATATTGTGGAATCACAAACGATGAGACGAAGATGTTTGTGACTACTTTTTATCTTGCCTATCGGAGAATCAATCTCGAGCAAATCTTAGAGAATATAGTACTCAATACGATAGAACTGGGCAAGATCAGAACACGCAACTACAGAGAAAATAGTTGGGTCTGGCTTCACAATCCTAATGAAGTCTTTAAGTCATTAACCTACAGGGTTTCGTGAAAAACCTGAGGTTAAAGGAGAATCGACTCTAGTCGTAACTAGTATCACACATGAGGTGTGGGGATTAGATTTCCCAGTTGCTAGAGTTCTCCCGTATATAGTTTTCAAATCAGGTTGCAATCTAAGTTACCTTGGTAACAAAGCATTCAATATTCACCATTAGATGAAAACCTGATTAGACCCAAGCTAATATCTTTCAACCGTTAGATCGAACTTATCTTGTTATACACAAATGAAATGTAACCTCATTCAGGTTTGAGTAACCGTACCTAAACATGTACACTATGTTGGATCAACAACAGTTAACCGAGGTTAGCTATATGAACACTCTCATATCAACCTTATTCATCTTAACCACAATTAGTTCAAATGACTCAAACGAAACTAGTTAAAGAGTTGTTCAATTGCTGTATTCTCATAGAAGTATACAAGAACACAATTGAAGCAAAATCGGTTTGATTCACTCGAATCAATTCATGAACATTATAGCCACGGTTTACAAAGAATGCATTCCTTAATATATAAATGTATTAGTTTATGAACAAACCAATTTTAGAACTTTAACCACTCAAGTATGCAAACGGGTACGCATACTTAAGTACCCGGTCTGAATTTGGGTTTCGCCAGTATGCAAACGGGTACGCATAATTCCAAACACGGTAGAAATTTCTGGACCCAAACCCTTCGCCAGTACGCATAAGGGTATGTGTACTTAGGTATCCGGAATTCCACAACTACAAGTACGCATACGGGTATGCATACTATAGTTCCGATCATGGATCACATACATGCAAGAATGCATACTATGTTCATAATCCAATGATGGTTAAGTATTCTAAACTCTATTTCAATCATTGAAACTTTCTTAGAGGATGACAATAGCCGTTTTCACACACTATTAGCATCAAAGCAATTTTCAAGTTATTGAAATAATCATAACGAAACATTCCAAGTCTACATCAAATGATTGTATCACGCAAACCGTGTAAGATGTTACTCGGCGATTTTCACATGATCATCTTTTGACTTTCGTCAAGAATATAAGATGAACTTGGTTGAAGTGAAAGCTTACCAACACATATTTCGAGAAATATGTAAGCGAGTTAAACTCAGCTCGAAATCTCAAATGTGCATAATCGAATACTATATAGTAATACGACTTTTGTCTCAATATAGGAGATAGAGTAGAAATAGACTTTCCAAGTCATAGATGAGTTTTAATCTCCACATACCTTTTGTTGATGAAGTTCCACAAGCTCTCCTTAGTAGTTCTTCGTCTTCAATTGATGAACGCCGTGAAGTTTAATGCTCAACTACACAATCTATCCTAGTCCGAGACATCAGTATAAGTAGACTAGAAATCAAAACTTATAGTTTTGATCACTAACATTGACAAACAAGCTTGAGATAGCAACGCTTGCGAGTTCGACCGAGCAGTGCTCTAACATTAACAAAATACGGGATCATTTGTTTAGTCCAATTCGATTCCGGATAAGATAAACTAAGTTAATTCTGATCTTAGTTAGACTTATCAAATTGAATGATTCGGTTATTCAAGTCTATTCGAATGCCTTGACAAGAAAAACTAGTTAACTAACCTAGTGCTTGTCTTGTCTAAATAGAAAGGTCTAAGTTATATACTGAATAATTAGAGCCTGATGAGAGAAATAAAGTTAATTCTAATCTTTATTTCGGTCTTATCAAAATAAGTGATTGTATGTGTACAATCGGTTTAACAACGGAACTAAGTTTCTTAGTCAATTTGTTAAACTATTAGGGAAAATTGCTTCGGGCAATAGTTTTCCTTGATAACATATTAAAACTAAATTACTTGTAGTTTCGGTTTTAATGTTGGTTATCTAAAGTGGTATGTGAAACCTTCGTGCTTAACTCTTATAGGTTGTTTACAAGTCTTTTATATTTGTAAGATCCTTTCGGGTTGACCTGTATTTGCTCGAACCTTTGTCATTTTATGACAAAAATGGGGAGAAATATATGGAGTAAAAAAGTGATTTGCAATCACTAAGGAAAGGACAATTGTGCTTAAACGTTATATCTAACGAAAGAGTAAAGCATTGACTAAGGGGGAGAAACATATCATATTGTTGTGTAGTCATTCTGTACTACAAAAGGGGAATAACAAAGATGTTCGGATTGAATATCTACCTATCTTACCTTTAGGGGGAGTATAAGCTTTGTTATTCAGATGTCAACAACGGCATTAATTGATTGAATATATGCAGGTTATTGTGTTGTTGAAACTTGGAATCAAGCGTATGTATAATGAATTCTTGTAATTTTTTTATCCATATGTACTAAGAGTTTTGTCACTAAAACTGACAAAGGGGGAGATTGTTAGAGCATAGCTCGGTTGAATCCACCAAGCGTTAGTATGTAAAGTTTGGTTGTCATATTTTAGTGAGTCAAAACTCATCTAAGAGTCGCTTGATTATGTACTAGAGACAACTTCGTTTTGGTTTGACTAGAAAGTCTAGGAATGTTGAGACATACAAGTATTACTCGAAGACCTGAAGAACGTGAAGAAGTAACGAGCTACAATGACGACATCATCCTTCCTCTTGAGGTTAGTAATATTGACTTGAACTGTTTCATTCCCAACGTATCTTTCAAGTCGTGCTATATTGAAAACATAATTGCGAAGCTGTGTATGGATATATTACTCTAGTAGTAAGACATGATCATATGATCATAATATTAGGGAATTAGACTACGAAGTATAACGCTTATCTTTTGAACTTCATAGATATGACATCGACATAATCTTATGAATGCTGTTATGATTATGTGAATGGGTAAAGGTGAAGATTTCATCCTAAGAAACAATGTTTTACATTTGTTTAAAGGAAGTACATTCATGAACTTGTTTTATGAATCAAAAGGGAAATCGCAAGGCTTATTGGTACGGCTATTCATTGCAAATCTTTGGATTTCCAATATGTGTGAGATGGTAGAACCGATCGTAACTTTGTTATGTATCTTGGTACAACTAATCATAATGCCTGACTTATGATTTGGTATGACTAGTTTTGATTAATTAGTGTAACCGATCCTAAGTAATCACCTGAGATGGTATGATCGATATTTGTAATTGGTGTGACCAATCACAGAGAGTTGTGTAATCGATCCTTGTAATTGGTGTAACTGGTCATAGTAATTGGTGTAACTGATCCTAATAATTGGTGTAACCGATCCTGGTGACTGGTGTGACCTATCACAAGCAATACCATATGTAATTGGTAACCGGTCCTGGTAACTTGTGTGACCGATCACAAATGCTTCCATATGAGGGTATAACCGATCCTAGTGATTGGTAGAACCGATTGAACCCGTGGATGTGATTTGATATTTGATCAATCACATAGTTGTCTTGGAATACAGATGAACCAATTCTAAACTTTTTGGAAGTGTGGTATAATCGGTTCCAAGATTGTAAATATGAATGAGGATTTACAAAGAAGAGATGTCAACATACTTTGAAAACGTACAATAACTCTTATCTTTTATTGTTCAAAGATATTCCTTAGTACTCAAGGAGATCCTGTTTCGAAATAAATTAAGAATCTTTTAATTAAGGTTGTTAGTTTTATATGCTTTAATTACCAGCAATTAAATGCATATCTCTAGATAATAAAAATTAGTAATGTGCATTTACTAATTGGAGATTTTTTATTGAGAGATTTTGGGAAATATTGGACAAAGCATTTACTGGAATTATGAAAACCGAATGGTCATTTATTGCATATCTTGAGAATACTTTCGGTTTTGGAAATTCCTTGGTGTCCAAACATCCTTAATCTATTAATACCTAAGTTTGCATTTCTAACAAACTATCCTAAGAGCCAGGTAAACTTCATCTTTTTGTTGTTTCTGGTGGAGTCGTCTAATCAGAGAGGAAAGTACCCTAATTAGGCGAAATCTCTTATGATCGCTCGTTTAAAGACTTCTGTGGGATCAAGAAGCTCAACGAGTATCGTTGGTGGGAAACTAGATAATTGCAGTGTTATTAGTTTTCGATTGATTTGATTGACTAACGATTGTTGAAACTTTGATTGCACCTAGTTTGTTTATTCTTAAGAATCTTCTCTTCTGATATAAGATTCACTCAAACTAGATCGAAGTATCGACGGGATCTTTAGAAATGTGTGTAGATCTAAATACATCTTGTGATAATCCATTATTAACAGACTCCGTTCTGTGCGTGGTTTGAAGACGAAGAAGATTTCTTATTGGTTTCTCATATCTTTGTGTTGCACAAACCTTGATCGGTTGGGATCCAACTAGAATCGAATTTATTCGATTGATTAGTTGTGTGAGATCGACATCACTTTATAGTTTATTGTTGGAATCTATATCGATTGATTACGAATCTAAACTTGACTACTTTTGTAGTTATTGGATAGATTGATCTAACCAGACAAAGGAGTTTATTAGCTTAAAAAGAGGAGCCTTTGCATATGACTTGAGATATCTTTATCTTAAAGAATCAATAGAGTTGTTACCAGACAGATTTGTTGTTCCTTTACTGTTTGGAATACGATGCAAAGGAATTGTTCCAGTGCGTGCACTCATCAAAGTCGGAAGCGCAGGGATACTGAGGAAACTAAGTGAACTAGGGGTAGTTGCTTGGTCTCACCTATACGAAGTTGGTTTAGATTTTGTATAACGGCTTAATTCTGAGAGTATTCAATTCTGGACTAGGTCCCAGGGTTTTTCTGCATTCGCGGTTTCCTCGTTAACAAAATCTTGTTGTGTCTTTTACTTTTCTATTTCCGCAATTACAATTGTTTATTATAATTAGAAGTAAAAGACATAAACGTTAACTCCGTTTTACTTGATAGTGATCCTATATAGTTTGGTTAAGTCTGAACCTATTATAAAGTAATCACACTTTGGTTGTCGTATTGTCTCGATATCGTATCCATAGACAATCACACAAAGTGTGAATACCGATTTGTAGTATTGTCTCGACTTTGTCCATAGACAATCACTTTCGGTAAGAGGACTTATAGGTGGATAAATTAAAGATTGTGGTGTATTTGGGTACCCCCGGATTTTCATAGAGGCTTATTCCTATGTAATACGCTATATTGATATCTAATAAATAAGAGCTCTCCTTATTATGCATCTCTCTTCTTCTATATTATAAGAATACTAGCATTATCTGTGTATTTATTTATTTTATTTTGTTTGTATTTCTTCCACAGTACTTAGTTGGTTTCTCCAAAAATAAAAATACAAAGTTTATGTTCTTTTTACGAATTTTGTTATTTTCGTCCATTTGAAAAAGAGTGCTTAGAGCTTCTCCAATGGAATGTATGTGAAGATGGATGTTTAAATCCACATAGGATAGACATTCATTTTTCCTAAAATTCTTCTCCAACCCCAACTTCTTAAATCAATGTGAAGATGACATGACTTAATTTTTGTTAGACATCCTCAATGGAATTTCTAGTTTTAGACATTTACCTTGAGGACGTCAAGCTATCCTAGTAAGCTTTTGCTTAACTAAAATTAATTTCAATATATTAAATAACAATTTTTAGTTCTAATAAGATCTTAAAATTACTAAAGATAAAATTTATATTTAATAAAAAAATAATCACACACAACACCATTAGAGATGAATTTTTTTTTTCCCTATATTTAAGGAAAATTTGGAATAAGGATGTCTTGTTTGTGTTACCACCTAGTAAACACATACAACAACCATTGGAGAAGCTCTTATTTTATATGTTTGGGGGTAATGTGTAAATGTGCTGAAATTTAAGATGTGAAAACTATTGTACACCCTATATATGACCGGTCCTGCAAGTGAGCATAATGATTATGCGTCACAGAGTTGCATACCAAGTCAGTATGCAGCCATAGCGGCCTAATGCAAAGCCATAATAGCGCATTGCAAAGCCATAATGGTGCTATACTGTATAGACCGTCAAGCACTAAGATAGTGGCACCCTACAAGACCAGTGAAGCGCAAAGGTAGCGCTACGCTGTAAAGTGGCTAAGTAATGAAGCTTATTGGCCGACACAATGAAGCTTCATTGAGGGAAAGGCAAGACGAGGCCAAAGTGACAGATGCAACATGCGATGTTGGCATTAAGGCATATCCGTGGAATTGAGTTGTCCCAAACTCAAGGATGATGCAAGAAGGTAGAATAGACCAAGAGTTGGTCTATAGCATTAGTTCAAGGCTAGCCAAAGCTTGGACAGTGCAAACAAGCTAGTAATACAAGAGTGGCAGTGCTATTGTCAAGCGAATTGGTTAAGTGTAGCATATATATGACGCATGAGTAACTAGAGTGAGCTTAAGGAGCTGGCCTCGATGATTGAAGCACAAGGATTGTACGTGCATTAGCTTAAAGTGATAAGCATGCAGGGCCAAGAGGGCTGAGCATTGGAGTGAGGCAGAATTCAGTAAAGCACAACAATTGTGCGATACAGCTCAAGTGACGGTTACGAGTTGGTTACGGGCTTCACAAGCATGCAAATGACGCTTGATGAAGTAAAACGGTTATAAAGGAGTTTATAAACGTGGGAGATGGTCCCTAACTGCAATAGAACAGGTATTGGATGATTGGCGCGAGTTGGAAGAGAACTGGCCAGTTAGTACAGTTATTGGCGGTTACAGAACTGCTCCATGGGACAGATGGATGTCCCATGCGTGTGCAACGGTTGTGCATGGTTTGTCCAAGTAAATCTGCTATATAAATAGTCCTAAGGCATGGAAAATTCGGCAGGCTTACATAGGAGAGTGTGGGACTCAAAACAGGAGAGTTTTTGTAAGGCTAAGGCTTGGTTCAAGGTGAACAAGTCTGTGCAAGTCCCTAAGTGGACAAGTTTTGTATTTCTTACCTTTGATGCAATAAAAGAAGTTGATTGTGTCATGTTCTAAGTGTTCTTGGTTGGCTGATTGTTGTTGACAAAGTATGGCAATGTTTGAATGCATTATGTGGTGCATTTGAGAAGTTTAAGCGAAGAAAAAGAAGGTTAAAGACTTCCGCTGAAGAACAGTTGAGTTGGCAGTTTGAATTGGTGCAAAATTATATGGCTGAAGTGCAGGTGGGTGAAGCTTTATTCACAGAACCACTGTGCTGCCGGGTTACACTTTCACAGAAAATTATCTGGGGAGCTTGAAGGTGTGACAGTTCGGGTATCAGAGCTGTGTTTGGTACACAGTTCGAGTGTATTTGTTGGATAATACGCTGGTGCTTCTTTCTCTCTTAAGCCATTTTCATGTGAGGAAGTAAGTGGCGCATTATTTTCAAAGTTTTGCATTAGAAATGAGTTCTAATGGCATGATGATCGACGATGAATTACCGGGTACGTTTGATCAGCTAGAGGAGTATGGTGATCTTGGCAATATGACCATTGATTTGGGTCCCGATGGCCTTGATATTCCCCTTGTTTCTGAAGATAAGGGCAAGCTAGATTTACTTGAAGGAATGACGACAGATTGGTTCAAAGAATTCGATGAAAGGGTAGGTGCAGTATAAGACAAGGTGTCTAATGCAACCCTTTTGAATTGCGAAATCAATGATGAAGTGACTGAATTGATGGTGAAATTCAGTGACATGAAGACCATACTAACAAGCCATGCGAAGCAAATGTCAGATGAGATGACAAGCCTTCGTAAATTAATCACTGATGGCATATTTGCAGGGGCAAACGTGAATGGAGAAAGCTCTAATCGAGTCTCCGAGCCAAGAGTATACGCTGGTTCCAGAAATACTAGAGAAATTAAGAATTTATTGTATGACGTTGAGGCATACTTTTAGGCGAATGAAACTGGGGAAGGACAAAAGGTAACTCTCGCAGGCCATTACCTTGGTGGTGATGCAAAGGTTTGGTGGAGAACTATGCTGCAAGAAGATGAAGCTGCTGGTTATGCCAATCCTATGTCTTGGAATAACATGAAAGATGGACTGAGATGTCAGCTCTTTCCGAGCAATTGTGCTTGGTACGCAAGAGAGAGTTTGCATAGGCTAAAAATGACGGGTACACCACAGGCCTATGCTAAAAACTTCCTTGCATTGGTGCAAGAAGTGCGTGGCATGAGTGAAGAAGATCAGATGTTCCAATTTCTGAGTGGCGCGAGTTCATTGGTTGTTGCAGAACTCAAGAAGCGCAAAATTCAGAGTGTCCAAATGGCTGTTCAGGCGGTAAGAGAGCTTACCAGTTGCACAACAACTTAAGATGTGCAAATCTGTGAAGATAAGGCCAAAGTCAAGGAAAAATCTGTAAGCAGTAAGCGCAAACATGAGCCAAAAGAAGATGAATTATTCCCTTCAGCCCGGAAGTATAGGGGATGTTTCATTTGCAAAGGTTTACACTTCGCTAGAAGCTGTCCACTCAAGGCACAACTTAATGCATCAGTTGGGGATGATTATGGGAATCATTCCAGTAAGACTCGTGAAGGCCGAAGTGAAGGTTCAAGGAAGAGACCTCGTAGTGAAATTGTCGCTCACTTCGACAAAAGAAACTAAGCTAAGAACAAGAGTAAGTGTTGCTGTCTCCATTGGCGACACTTTGGCGCCGAAAACAAGAGTGTTTTATGGCCTTGTTTTATGTAGCTTTAGTTGTTGGTTGTTGCAAACTATGTGTGTAGAGTTTGGTTGTACAGACTTTTATTTGAGTTTTCAAGTTTGTATATACTTTGCTTTGGTGTAAGCAAGTTGCTTTGTTAATGAAGTTTTAGCTTTCCAAAAGTGATCAGTGGATCAATCATGTAATGGTACATGGTCTTGTTATGTAAGAGCAGTAATGAATGAAGGTGTTTTCGTTTATAAAGTCTTACCTCTTTATTTATGATGTAAAGCTAGTTCATGGGGAGATGTTGCAATAGCATACTTATCCTAACGTATGCAGTAGCAAGATAAGTCGAAAGCTAATAAGAAAAGCATAGGACAAGGGTCCTAGTTAATGCAAAAATGATGTTGCTGATTAGGGATTGCAAAATAGCACGACGACAGATGGGCGGCGACAGTGCAAGCAATGCAGCAAGATAGAAAATCATTTCATCAGCAAACATGAGTTGGGTAGAAATCACGGCCTTGGAGAAAGACACACACTTTCCAGGCAACAAGCAATGCAGTTCAAAGAAGTATTTGGAGACATATTGGCTTTGAAGGAATGACGTATGGACAACTAACGGGTTAGCTATGTTATGTCCAAAAGATAGTTAGTCACAGTTGCGTAGATGGGCTGTGCAGCTCAATAGTTTTGGTTTAGCGAGTTAGGCAAAGAAAATTTGCCATTCCAGTTCGTGTATGCAAAATGACATAAGTATAAGGAGTTTATACTTGGTGGCCACATTCATAGAAATGAGTTCTTGAATGATGCTTGTATAATCAGAGTTTGGCGGGACATTAAGTGTTTGATTCGGGTGTCTTATACGAAAAGAACCCCTGTCCACTTTATGACGTGCTTAATAAGGGCATGGAGAACAACAGTTCAAGGAAGGTGCCGGCAAAACTGATTGAAAATGAAGCCAAGTTGTTTATAAGTCCTTGTCATGTTGAGTTAGATGCAAAAGGAAAAGTCGGGAGGCGAAAGACTATGACAATGATCGTGGTGATCAGATTGGAGAAGAATCATTCAGTACGTACACTTAGGCGTAAATGATTCAAGGCGAAATTCAGGCCTAAAGAGAATTGGCTAAGAAGAATTTCAGGTTTGCATTTGGGTATTGATGCATGATTTGAGTAGCAGCGTAAGCGTAGTGCACGATGCCGAAAAGTGGCTCAAATATATGAGATCAATGGCAAAGCAGTAAAGCTAAGTGATGCGGATGCAATCGGAAGTGGAAAATTGGCTTAGGGTTTAGCCAAGGAGAGTACTGCCGAGTTTCAGAAAAGGTTCTGAAAGCACATGAAGCGAAATTAAGACAAGTATGGTGTTCATACTAGGTCGCGTTCAACGAGGGCGTTGAACGGATTAGGTGGGGGGGTCTATGATCAGTCCTGCAAGTGAGCATAATGATTGTGCGTCATAGAGTTGCAGACCAAGTCAGTACGCAGCCATAGCGGCCTAATGCAAAGCCATAATAGCGCATTGCAAAGCCATAATGGTGCTATACTGTGTAGACCGTCAAGCACTAAGATAGTGGCACCTTGCAGGGCCAGTGAAGCGCAAAGGTAGCGCTACACTATAAAGACATTTGGCTAAGTAACGAAGCTTATTGGCCGACACAAAGAAGCTTCATTGAGGGAAAGGCAAGACGAGGCCAACGTGACAGATGTAACATGCGATGTTGGCATTAAGGCATATCCGTGGAATTGAGTTGTCCCAAACTCAAGGATGATGCAAGAAGGTAGAATAGACCAAGAGTTGGTCTATAGCATTAGTTCAAGGATGGACAAAGCTTGGACAGTGCAAACAAGCTAGTAATGCAAGAGTGGCAGTGTTATTGTCAAGCGAATTGGTTAAGTGTAGCATATATATGACGCATGAGTAACTAGAGTGAGCTTAAGGAGATGTCCTCGATGATTGAAGCACAAGGATTGTCCGTTCATTAGCTTAAATTTATAAGCATGCAGGGCCAAAAGGGCTGAGCATTGGAGCGAGGCAGAATTCAGTAAAGCACAACAGTTGTGCAATACAGCTCAAGTGACGGTTACGAGTTGGTTACAGGCTTCACAAGCATGCCAATGACGCGTGATGAAGAAGAACGGTTATAAAGGAGTTTATAAGCGTGGGAGACGGTTCCTAACTGCAATAGAACAGGTGTTGGATGATTGGCGCGGGTTGGAAGAGAACTGGCCAGTTAGCACAGTTATTGGCGGTTACAGAACTGCTCCATGGGACAGATGGCTGTCCCATGCGTGTGCAATGGTTGTGCACGGTTTGGCCAATTAAAGCTGCTGTATAAATAGTCCTAAGGCATGGAAAATTCGGCAGGCTTACATAGGAGAGTGTGAGACTCAAAACATGAGAGTTTTTGTAAGGCTAAGGCTTGGTTCAAGGTGAACAAGTCTGTGCAAGTCCCTAAGTGGACAAGTTTTGTATTTCTTCCCTTTGATGCAATAAAATAAGTTGATTGTGTCATGTTCTAAGTGTTCTTGGTTGGCTGATTATTGTTGACAAAGTATGGCAATGTTTGAATGCATTATGGGGTGCATTTGAGAAGTTTAAGCGAAGAGAAACAAAGGTTAAAGACTTCCGCTGAAGAACTGTTGAGTTGGCGGTTTGCATTGGTGCAAACTTATAAGGCTGAAGTGCAGGTGGGTGAAACTTTATTCACAGAACCACTGTGCTGCCGGGTTACACTTTCGCAGAAAATTATCTGGGGAGCTTGAAGGTGTGACACTATACTATATGGGTCATACATTAAGAAACTCCACAAAATGGATCCTTCATTGTCAACTCCATACTTTAGGAAAATGCTATTACTAGGCCCAAAATATCAATTTTTATTCAGATATGGCCTATTATTAATGATTACAAATTTTAATAATGACAACACTACCCTTTCCTATTTATATCATAGGAAACTCAATAGATATTTTTATTTCTAACTTTATTTTCTCTCTCTAGTTCTAAAACACTTTCTAGGGTTTCTAAATTGATTTTGAGCAGAGACAATCAATTAATTTTGAGCAGAGACAATCGATTGTGTTTTTCTATTTGATTAAATTTAGGTTTGAATTGATTAATTTCGATATTTCTTATGGTTTTCATCGCATGATTTCACTGTTGTTGTTGTAACCATTGTTCCTGGCTTATTATCTGAAATTTGAAAGATCCAAAGGTTTGAGCAAGTGTTGTCATCGATGGCGACGATAGAGATCATAATTCAACCACCAGGAAAAGGAGGAGCATCAGTTGCAATAGAAGAAAATGAATCCGGGAAACATATTTCAATTAATTGATCCGCAGATTCAACATAAATTCATCAGCAAGCTAAGTATATAGATAAGTATCCTCTTCTTTTAGAAATGATGCTTCAATTTAGAGATTTTAGTTTATTTATTTTAGAAACAAATCTCAGAAAAATGTTTTAGAGTTTTGAAAACCTAAATCTTCAGACGCTTTTCAATTAATTTATCTAAATCAAAATTAGATCTTAGATTTACAATCATCTACTCTCACTGGTTGTATAGATGTAATTTTTTTGAAGAATTTTGAACAAAATTTTCATATCTGTTCTTCGTCAAAATCGTCGTAACGCTCAATTTCAAGCTGCGATCTAAAAACTGATTAGAGATTCGATAACAACGACTCATCATATCTATTACCCATATATTTTGATTTGAATTTAATCAACTTTTAATTTTCGATTTCATATGTTCTTTGTAGATATGAAATGAAAGTTATTTTTGAATGATGTTGGGAAACGACAGTCAGATGAGGTTTTTGTTGCTAGAAAACTGTTTGCTTTTATTAAAAGTTGGGGATTATTGTTGAATTAGAAACCGTAGTCAATTTTTTACTGGATGCTTTGATTTGATGAAATTTGCTAGTGGAAGATATGCTTATCTTTTGCATTTTTACTTGTCCCAGCTGATGTGTGAGGATTTGTACCACCTACCTCCTCAGAAGTTTAATTTCTTAGCAAATGACCTTGAACTTGAAGATGTATATGTTTGTGTCCATCCCAAAATTGTAAGTAGTGTTGGTACTAGTACTACTAATTCATTGAACTATCAATCACACGTGTGTATATATATATATATTCATGCTTTTGATTTTTGGTGTTGTTGTGTATTTGTTTGTGTTGCTTACTACATGCCTTAAGTATGATGCTTTCAGACTTTAGGAGTTTGTTAAAGAGTTGTCTTGTATAGAGGGTAAGCGTTGGTAGGGACTATTAGCTTTAGAAGTATGATTCCTTCAAACTTTATGAGTGTTATATAGATGTGTAGCTACTAGTTACACATGCTAATTGAATGTGTAGTTGGTAGTTACATATGCTAATTGGATGTCTAACTACTAGTTACACATGCTAAATGCTATGTGGATGTGTATCTGTTGTGCATGCTTATACTTTTTGATGTGTACACATCTATTTTGTAGTATTAAGTATGCTTATACTTGGTGGTTAGTGGATTGATGCTTATGTTGGAAAATTCCTCATACTGGATAGTGGTTGAACCCAACAACAAGGTGATGTAAATGGTGGAATAAAATGGCACCTGAACTGGTGATGGAGGCGAAAGGATTTTGGTAGGTTTGTATATTGAGTTTTCCGAAATCAGAATGAGTGGAAAAATCTAGTGACGCATGAGTTGCAGAATGGGAGATCACATGGGAAAATATTCAAACTGGTGAGTGAATTGGTTTAGGTAAGCATTAAATTGACTTGTTCTTTTGTAGTTAGTTTTTGCTTGCTTGAGCATTCGATACAATGCTCATGTCAACTCTCATTTTATCATATCATGTAACATAATGTGTATTGTTGTCATTTTATTATTGTAGGAGCAGCAACAAAGTGGTAGTGAAAACAGTGTTGTTTTTAATTTTGTGGCTGGATTCGATCACTGGTTTCGTGTTGTTCTGTGCATGGAAAAACATTAAGAAATTGGTTAAAGATGGATTCATCAGCTGCAAACCAACCCAGATTCACTCTCGATCTCATTCATGAAGAATGACAAAAGCCATATTGAGGGGTTGTCACTCTGAATATGGTACGTTATACATAAGAATTCACAGTTTTTTGATTTTCAGTATTCATAGTGCGTATTTGTGTTCTGTGTGATGGAGATGGAGGTAGTGTGAGTGGTGGAGAATAAGTGGAGGTGTCAGTTTAAGTAGTGGTGGTGGAATTGCAGAGTGTTATAACTACTCTATTAAGTTTGTGATTCTAGGAGGTGGTGGTGGTAAAGGCACAGGTTTTCGAGAAGAATTTTGGAGCCGCTGCTGGTGCTGTGGTGGTGTTTTGAATCACAATTTGTACATAATTAATAATATGTTTTTGTTGCTTCTATGGAATGATATGTGGGGGATATACAGGTAAAGTGAAAAGATGGGGCTTGAAATCAAGTAAGTTATTAAGATTTATTGTAACTTTTAATTTGAGATAATATAACTTAATACAGAGTTAATATAATCAGTCCGTTATTAAGAGTGATTGCATTATCTTATGGATCTGTTTTTTACATATGAACTGTAAAGTGTTGTAACTTGGAAAGCTAAATGGACGTGTAGCTACTAGTTACATATGCTAATTATATGTGTAACTAGGTACACAAGATAAATGGATGTGTAGCTACTAGTTACGCATGCTAATTAGATGTGTACTTATAGATACACATGCTAATTGGATAAGATATAAAGTCTATGTTTTTCTTCTTCTTGAAAGCTCTTATGGAATGGGATATCATGCATACTTCAAATTTATTATTGTCATCCCATTGTAAATAGTAGTAATTACACTATATTTAGAGACCTCGAGAGTGTTGGTTGAACTTCTAACAAGTTGTTGAGTTTCAGTCTTTCAGCTGTTATACCTAATATTGGATCTATTAATTCCGACAGATAATGGTGTGTTACTAAAAGTCACCTCAAGATAGCCAGGTTGGTTGTGGAGATGAGTGTCTGCATCGGCTGCTTAGTGTGTTCATGGGACCTATCCTTTTGGCAATCTATGTTCAAATCAGCAAATAAGTTCAGCAGCTACTACTTTTCCCATGTATATCTTTATTGAATAGGGATATTTTGACTTTGGGTCACGAAAAAGTGACCAGAGTTGCGTTTAGGTCAACAAAATTTTTTGATTAGAGTTTGGGTCACAAGACCGTTGTTTACCGCATTGACAGTTAGGAAAGTTAGTTAAAAAATGAAATGACCAAAATTCAGGTTTTGATTTATTTACTAACTTTGCCACTTGTTTAATCTTAACAGCTGTAAGATTTTATCTTAAAACCCTAATTTCTTTTGCAAACCATTAACGTCTCCTTCCACACCTCCAAAAAATCATTTATATCGATCTTCTAAAAACCTTCATCAATTGAAGTAAAAATCAGAAACCCCTTCTCATGGGTGGTTTTATCTCTTTCCTAACCTTTATGTACGAGTACAAGAGCAACAACAATAAAATCTTAAACACCCAAATCATCAAAACCCAGTAGACCTTCACCACCGCCACCAGTATCCAGAACATCCTCATCATTAAAATATCATAGCTTCTTTATCTTCTCATATAACAATGGTTGACCTGAAAACAGGAAATTTTAACTTCAATTTCTAAACTCTCGTACAGAGACAATCCAATTTGTAATTAAAGACATAGAAAAAACATCAGACAAACCCTAACCCAGCGTTATTAAATATGATCATGTTTTAGTTTTCTTAAATTTCCTTAACGATTCTACTATGATCCCAAACCCACGATAAAGAAATAAACATGTACATCTTTTCAAGTCTCTATGTTTTTTCCTACTAATTTTACATCTAACTCATCTCTCTAAAATCATTTTATTGTAAGATCAAAAATTCTAATTCAATTGTCATTTGTGATACAATTGGAACATTATCTTGTTTGTATTGAATGGTGATAATGGAAATGTTGGGGTTTTTTTTTTCTTGAAGTTATGGGTGAACATAATATAGTATGAGTATCCAATCTAGTTCAGTATTGGCATGTTAAGAATGATTGAAATTAGGGGTTTTGATTGAAGTTACTTCATGCCTAGTAGTTTGCATTGAATTTGGGTATCATCATCAGGATTCTTTTAGTTCATGAATTTTCTTTCAAGTGAATTTTTTTCCTGCTGTAACACGTATTTCCTTATTTAACCGAAAGAGATGGTATGCAACTGAAGGTGTTAAATGAAAAAAATTAATTCAAAAAAGAAAATAATTTCCTAACTATCAAGACGGTCAACGACAGTCTTGTGTCTCAAACTCTTATTAAAAGAATTTGGTGACCCAAACGCAACTCTGGTCACTTTTTTGTGACTCAAAGTCAAAATATCCCTATTGAATATAACATCTATATATATGCTTGTTGGCAGTTCCAGAAACACAAGTAATATGTATGTGTAACTAGGAGTTACACAAGTCAGATGAATGAATAACTTCTAGTTACAGATATTATATGCATGTGTAAGTGCTGATTACATATGCATTTTGTATGCGTACCAGCCGATTACATATGCATTTTGTATTTGTATTAGCGGATTAAGTCAGATGAATGAATAACTTTTAGTTACAAATATTGTATGCATGTGTAAGTGCTGATTACATATGCATTTTGTATGCGTACCAGCCGATTGCATATGCATTTTGTATTTGTATTAGCGGATTTTGTTAGTAACGGTGTTGTTAGGATAGGTGGTTAACTTTTTTGATTAGTGATTTAAATATATTATATAGTTGACTTCTAATTAGACATGTATCTTCCTAGTCTTACTTTTCAGATTACTTTAAGTTGGATATGGTATACTCTTGCAATTCTATTTCTTTTCTTTTTTTCATCCCAACCTAATCTCATAGTAAAGCAATACATGTATCTTTGTACCATTTTTTGATGTGTAACTTTTAGGTATACATGCCATGTGGATGTGTAACTTCTGAGTACACATGAGAAATGCATGTGTAACTCCCAATTACATTAGATGGATGTATGTGTAACTCCCAGTTACACTAGACAGATTTTTTTTATTCTCCTTACCATTGTTCTAAATTTTCTTTCTTTTTGTTCATCCAACCTAATCCTATTGATGTTTATTTTGTTATAGATATGCAAACATTTTGGAATCGAGAAAGACAAGAAGGAAAGAGAACATTTCTATTATATGATGTTGTGGCATATTTCTAGGATTTCGTTTTACATGTCTAGGGCAAAGTAGTCAAAATCATTCATCGGTCCTACTCGGTTGAGGAGCTTGGAGCGAGGAGCAATAAGTTCGGAATTGGAAATCGCAAAAACTAGTATAATACTCGGAATTTATTTATTAGAGACTTATATTTTGCTGCTCATAAGTCATGATTTGCACCTAATTAAAACTAAAATCTTGACACTATCATGTAACTAAATGCGTAATATTGTTATATTGAACGTATTTATTATGTATTTAGAGGTTTTTTTATTTGATAACTCCCATATGAGGGGTTACGAAAATTTTGTTTTCTGATTTTAGTGCATGTAAGGCCAAATCGGAAAAATTGTTAACTCGTTTTGCTCAAAAATCGGTCCAAAACAGCAAAATTGTCCGTTTTAATCGCTAAAATCGGAAATGGTTTGGAATCGGAAATCGCCTCGGTTATATAGCCTGTAGCGATTACTCGACGAGTAATCAGTCTTGGAGAGCGATTTTGACTACACTGGTAAATGACGATTATTGTAGTTGATAAACAGAGAAATTATTGTAAATGAATATTAAAGAAATACATGTATTTTTTGTATGTTTCTTTCTGATATATAACTTCTAGATACACATGTCATATGGATGTGTAACTTCTATATACACATGCTGTGTGACTTCGCCATATGCATGTATAACTTCTAATTACACATGCCATATAGATGTGTAAATTCTCCATACAAATATGTAACTTCTGGAGACATATGCGATATGAATGTGTAATTTCTCATTACACGTTCCATATGGATGTGTAACTTTTGAGTACACATGCATATCTGTTTCATGCCATATGAATGTACTAGGGTATGACCCGTGCCGTAACGGCACGGGTTTAGGTCTTACTTCCAACTTGCATTGTTAGCTTCTTAATGTAATAGACATAATTTGTCCTATTAGTGTTTAGATGAACCTAAAATTTGCAGTAATATTCGTTTTATACTGGCTGTTTTATACACATACATATAACTGCACTTATATATTATTCAATGACTCCCAAAATTATACTGGTTGTAGATATACATGCACATATAATTGCACTTATTCAAAACTCTCATCACAAAGGCTTCAAAATTCTGAGTGATTTCAACCCAAGGAGAAGATTTTATATTTTTTTTTGAAGAAACCTAAGGAGAAGATGGTTCCATATAATATACCTATAGAAAATGAGTTTTCCACCTTTAATTATCTAGTAGTAGCCTCTGTAGTTAGGTGACCCATTTTTTGGCTAGCATTTAATTTTTGGAGACCTCCGCTAAAAGCTACTGTAGAAGACTCTTTAACTTATGCAAGTCGTATAACTGTAGTGCAAGTTCAGTTAATTTTATTGGCTTAAGCAATTTGATACTACATAAAATCAAAAGTTGATGAGTACGTAAGATAAATACTGTATACTCTTTACAGTTGAATAAATTCCAACAACTCTCAGGACTGCATAAGAAATTAATATTTGTAAAAAATAAATCATTATCACCACCTAGCTCGTGCGGATGGACTCTGAAAAAGTGGGGGTACAACAACCTCACCCAATATTTCGCTTAGCAATTTGTATGGACTAACTCCAATATACTTTTAAGAGAATCAACTAGACAGTCAGACTCAATCTTAATAAAAAGTATATCAAAGAGTTATATCTCAACTTCTCGATTCAATCCTTACTCAAACAAACAGAAATATGCGAGTCTGATTGAATAATAGAGAAATACCTTGAACAGTACCAAAGACCAATGTTCAAGGATACATCAATTTCAATCAACAACCAAAAGTTGGATTTACCAATTGATCGATACAACGCACAACCTGTGATATTTCAATTATATAACAAAATATAACGCGGAAAAGAAATAACACAGATACCATAAGTTTTGTTAACGAGGAAACCGCAAATGCGAAAAAACCCCGGGACCTAGTCCAGATTGAACACACACTGTATTAATCCGCTACAGATACTAGCGTACTACAAACCAACTTCGGTCTGGAATGTAGTTGAACCCCAATCAATCTCACATTGATCCAAGGTACAGTTGCGCTCCTTACGTCTCTTATCCCAGAAGGATACTACGCACTTGATGCCCTTAGCTGATCTCACCCACAACTAAGAGTTGCTACGACCCAAAGTCGAAGACTTTAATAAATAAATATGTATCACACAGAAAAGTCTACATGAATAGATAAATCTGTCTCCCACAGAAATACCTACGAGTTTTGTTTCGTCTTTTGATAAATCAAGGTGAACAGGAACCAATCGATAACCCGGACTTATATTCCCGAAGAACAGCCTAGAATTATCAATCATCTCACAATAATCTTAATCGACTAGCGAAACAAGATATTGCGGAATCACAAACGATGAGACGAAGATGTTTGTGACTTCTTTTCTATCTTGCCTATCGGAGAAATTAATCTCAAGCAGATCTTATGATTGTACTCAAATAAGATAGAAACAGCAAGATCGGATCACGCAACTACAGAGAAAATAGTTGGGTCTGGCTTGACAATCCCAATGAAGTCTTCAAGTCGTTAACCTACAGGGTCTCGACAGAAACCTAAGGTTAAAGGAGAATCGACTCTAGCTTATACAACTAGTATCACACAGGAGGTATGGGGATTAGGTTTCCCAGTTGCTAGAGTTCTCCTTTATATAGTCTCAAAATCAGGGTTTGCAATCTAAGTTATCTTGGTAACAAAGCATTAAATATTCACCGTTAGATGAAAACCTGATTAGATTCAAGCTAATATCTTTCAACCGTTAGATCGAACTTAGCTTGTCATACACAAATGAAATGCACGTTCATTTAGGTTTGTGTAACCGTACCTAAACGTGTACACCTAGTTGGTTTAACCGTAGTTAACCAATGGTTATCCAAATGAGCACTTTCATATCAACCTTATTAATATTCACCATAACTAGTTCAAGTGACTCAAATGAACTAGTTGGAGAGTTGTTCAATTGCTTAGATCTCATAGAAGTATATAAGACACTATCGAAGCAAAAACGATTTTGATTCGCTCGAATCGATTCATGAACATTATAGCCACGGTTTGCAAATATGCATTCCTTAATTTATAAATGTCTTAGTTCACGAATAAACCGTTTTTAGAAAATAACCCACTTAAGTACGCATGCTTAAGTACCCGGACTGAACTTGTTTTCAGTTCACAAACTCCAACAGAAATTTACGGGATGTGAACTTCCGACAGTACGTGTACAGGTACGCGGACTTAGCTCAGGTTATCCTAAACAGCAAAGTACGCATACTTTGGTTCAAGGATTTTGAACTTACACAAGTATGAGTTCACATACAATGTTTATATCCATTCAAGGTTATATATTCTAAACTCTCATTTCAATCATTGAAACATTCTTAGAGGATGTTATATATAGCGGTTATTCACACACTATTTTTCATCAAAGCGATTTTCAAGAGATTGAAACAATAACATGACTTTCGTCACGAGTAAAAATGAACTCGGCCAAAGCGAAAGCTTACCAACACATATATCGAGAAAAAGATAAGCGAGATAAACTCGGCTCGAAATAACAAATGTGTATGATCGAAGTCTATATAGCAATACGACTTTTGTCTCAAGATGTGAGATAGAGTAGATATACTTTTGAGCGATAGATAATTTCAAGTCTCCACATACCTTTTTGTCGATAAAGTTCCACCAGTTCTTTTAGTAGTTCTTCGTCTTTGTATGATGAACGTTGTGGAGTCTAGAGCTCAACTACACTTTCTATCTTAGTCCGAGACTTAGCTATAAGTAGACTAGAAATCAAGATTTATAGTTTTTGCAACTAAACTTGACAAACAAGCTTGAGATAGCAACGCTTGCGAGTTTGACCGAGCAGTGCTCTAACAATCTCCTCCTTTGTCAATTTTAGTGACAAAACTATCAATACATATGGAATACAAAATAAATAAACTTTGCAGCTTCTCATCCACATGCATGATAGCTTACACGTGTCCCCTTACTATCTGACACGTCCCTAAAAGGGTCTGACAACCGTCTATCCATATCCGTTTCTAATCAACACATTTATGAGAGGAGATATCTCGGGAGAAGAGGAAAGAATCCTTTATATACCCCCATATGTTTCTTATCTCTTTCTTTTACTTTCTTTCTTCTCTGCAACTTTCATCATCTGCGGCTGTTTTTTCACCATCTTCTGCTTCTGTCAAAGTCTTGGTTGATCATTACTTTCTATCTTACATTCTCTTATCGGTCTTTTTTCTTAACTTTCTCTATCTTCAAACTCTGTTTTTTCATCATCAATACCCTGATCATCTTGATCTTGATTGATTCGACCATCTTGATTAAACTACTTCGCATTCCCTTTCTTAAAATGGCTCCTAGACCTGGCTGGAAGAACGTCAAAGAATTTAAAAGGTTGGAGACAGAGTTTAAACCTAGAGGTATTACTCTTAAGATTCCTCAATATTTCTTCCCTACTACAGCAATTGGACCTGAATGGTTTGCTCTTGATCAATGGAATGATCAGAAAGTTATTTCGCTTGGGCAGATCGTTGCTGGTCTTCCTATTCCCCTTTATAATCCTCAACCTCTCTTCTATGAACTCCTTTGTCATGAGAAATTTGCACACGGCATATTCCAGTTGAGCGGCGATTGCATCATGATTATGGTTGAGTATGCTCGCCGTGCGGCCGGATTGGGATCTTCTTACCCGAAGTATGTAACAAAGCCAATCGTTCCAAAAGAGTATACAGTGGATAATTTCTTCAAAAACTATATGGTTGTCATTGTGAATAATGAGTTATATCGCTGGGGTGTTCGCTTGAAGAGGGCGGACGGTATAGCAGAGGACGATAAAATCATGCGGGATGTTGATTTCCATAATACTACTAATGATTCTGTGCGTTGTTCAAATGACCTTCATTGGGTGGAGTATCCTTTTGTTCTAGAAGGCCCTTATATTACGTGTAAGGATGCTGACGGGTCGCCTCTTCCCCTTCCCGACAAGTTTGCCGCTTGCAAGCCTTGGGAATTTAACTGGCCTGAGGAAAAAGATGTGGTATGCTATTTTTAATTTCGTCCTTCCGCTTATTTTCTTTCTTCTACTTTTCGTTTCTTCTATTATCTCCTTTGATCTCAGATTGTGCGGCAAAAGAGAAAGGATAAGAAGAATGCGTCCAAGGCGCCAGATTCGCGCACTAATGAAGTAAGAAATACTTTGTTTTAAAAATTAACAATATTGTTGCTTCTGTTTCTTATCTTTCATTGTGCGTGTAGGTGGAGACTGGAGACGCTAAGGGTTCCAAAGATGGTGCTCCCCCTTCTAGGGGTAAGAGTAAGAAGACTGTCTCTAAGTCCACTTCTCAGGGTCCCTCTAAGAAGAGGAAGGCATCTTCTCCAGTTCCTTTAGACTCTCACTCTGATGATGATGCTCTGCTTCTTCCTGACAACTCCGCGTCCACATCTTCTATGGGGCAGTTGTCGAGTATCTTCTCAGACTCTTTCTTAGCTATCAATGATGAGGAATTGACTCGTACATGTGAAGCGGTTGCTAAAATTTGTGATGCTCCTTCTTTGAGTCACGAGTCTTTAAGAGGAGTTGCCTCTGCGTTAAGCCCAAATTTTCAGTTCGCACTTGGATCTTTGATAAGTTTCCTTTTGGTGCGTTTAACCTTCATTATAGTTCCATGTCTTATATTCACTTTGTTGTTTACTCCTTGTTGACGCAGAGTGCTCGTATGTCCTATGCGGTCACTAATGATTTATATAGAAAGATTCGTGCTCTGGAAGCGGAAATATTAAGCTCAAATATGTCCTATGCGGTCACTAATGATTTATATAGAAAGATTCGTGCTCTGGAAGCGGAAAATATTAAGCTCAAAGGCGATTATTCTTCTAGCTCTAACCGCGTGATAGCTCTCCGCGACAGGAATGAGCAACTTATTGGTACGTGTTTCATTCCCCTCTTCACTCTAACATCTCTGCGTTATTTTCGCCCTCCTTTAATTGCTTGCCTCTGCAGAGATCTACAACCTAACCGACGAGGCAATTAATTATCCCGTTGAGGATGAAATTCTTTTTGAGCATCTTAATGCTTCCTTGTATAGCTGTTGTATCCTTGGTTCTTCAACATTACTCGAAATCTTCGTCACTTCCAACATTACTCGAAATCTTCGTCACTTCCAAGTACTCCAATGATTCCAAAGATATTCAATGCAACATCACCGTTATTGAAGATCCGTAGCCATAACAATGAGAAAACAAAAGCTCTCAATCATTGTTACACAATGTCATAGTATTATTACACAGCATCAAAGTTCAATTGTATCATAACTTCGACAACAATACTACGGTGATATGTATCG
>JAJJMB010011819.1:2767970-2848159 GCA_023531105.1 Papaver atlanticum | reverse complement strand
AATCTTCGTCACTTCCAAGTACTCCAATGATTCCAAAGATATTCAATGCAACATCACCGTTATTGAAGATCCGTAGCCATAACAATGAGAAAACAAAAGCTCTCAATCATTGTTACACAATGTCATAGTATTATTACACAGCATCAAAGTTCAATTGTATCACAACTTTGACAACAATACTATGGTGATATGTATCACTCCCCCTTAGTCAATACTCCATCTCACATGGAAACCACTCCCCCTTACATAATGATCCGAAAACCATATGTATTTGTAGTGTGAACTACACATTAGTTCTCCCCCTTTTTTTCAATAAAATTAGCAAAGGTACGAAAACTAGTGGGATCCTAATGAAATTTCCATAGAGACATTTCATGACCAAAAGAAAGTACATACCAACTTTTTAAATGCAATCATATAGCCGAAACTAAATGCATTCATCAAGGAGTTTATAAAGATACAAGATAACCCCTATAATATTCCACAGACGCACTCCCCACAAAGATTTGGCAATTAAGCACAAGTTTAATTAAGAACTCTCCCCCATGAAATGTCATTCCCGAAAGAACAAAAAGAGCGACCTTACTTTCATAAGAAAAGAAGGATTTCTTTGGACATTAACAAATTACATAAGAATATGAATTTGTATCCAAAAACCTCAATTAAATTAACCACAAGAAAACCCATGACTAATTTAATCGGAAATGCTCACATAAGAGAACTTACGGAGCCGCACAGTATTTAACATAAGAATATGGATCAGGGAAGATCAATACTGCGGAATAAACAAAGATTCATTCTATTCTTTATCACCATTTGCACAATGACATATAATAGACTTATTTTTTTAAAACAAAACCTCATCCTATCTTCCATCAATATTTGCATAATGACATAATAGGCTTATCTTTTGTTTGTCAAAAGTTCATTCAATCTTTTATCAATACTTGCATATCGACATATGAAGGACTTAACTTTTGACCACGTATGGGACAATCACAGTTCACGTACGCAAACACACATATCCCATAACAAATTGCAATATATAAAACCATAAAGATTAATACTGCAAAATCATCTTCCAAATCAACTTTAGAAAATAAATCTAAAAACATTGCAAGATGAAAAATCGTTGGACATAGCTATGTGTAATCACAAAAACTGCTATTCCAAACCCTAGTTATCCTTCTTAAAAACACAAGAATAAATTCTCATAAGAAGTTTCCTAGACAAAATAAAACACAACTCATATGAAGTATTTCACTTACTTTGAATACCCTTCTCATATTCCCTATATTCATCAAGCTCGTCTTCAATCAGATCAATCCTGGATTCAAGATTATCCATCTTTTCTTCAAGTCTTTTGGAAGAGGATTCAAGTTCACTGTTCAAAGCACGTATTGTTCTAAGATGAGATTCATGGTTAAAGAGAGCTTATCAAAATGAGAGCCTGAGGGATTCCTATCAGGAGAGGAATCACGCTTGTTAGAGCACAGCTCATTATCAGAAGAATCAAATCGAACCTTCTTAGAGGGAAAGAGAACAGTCCAGACATCACTTTCTTTGCTTGAAAGACTTGATGAGGACATGGTAAAGAAGGGAAAATGAAATGCTCTCATTAAGGAGAAATCTTCATCTTAAGAAGGAATGAAGATAGGGGATAAAATTTCCAAAAAAACCTTTAACCAAAACCCTAACAGAATTTGGTTATCCCCAAGAAAAAGTCTTTACAGGAAAAACCGTTTACGTACTCTAACGGTTCTTGACTAAAACTGAAGAGAAACAACAAGAAACAGACTTAAACTTAGAAGAATAATAGAGAAAAATCATTATAACCCTCTTGAAGATTATGATTCTTGCCCAAGAGTGACAAACGAGAATCATCTTAAACAGAATTACAGAATGTAATTCATTCAATCCTCAACATGACTGGGAGATTTCTTACGAGGGAATGAAGTATTTGTTATCCCTTGTTTCTGTTTTTCCTTTATGGAAGAAGAGTTATACACATCATTCTTTCCTCCTTTTAGCACTGTTTTGAAAACTTTGTTTGTTGATTTTCGCAACCTATGAATGGCTTTGCAAATATCTTTTGAGGATTTCAAAGTATATTTCCTTTTCATCTTCTGAAAACAAGATTTAACAGAGGGGAAATATTCTTGACCTTTAGTGCTTTCAAATTCAAGATGATCCTTATTTTTACACAGGGGGACCAACCAGTTTGGTGAATCCTTGTGGAATTCCATATCATCCTCTTTAGGTTGATTTGAGACTGACATAGAATCATGAGCAATTTGCTGATAATGCTTAAAAGAAATAATCGGAGAAGTTTGATGTTTCTTATTAAGATCACAACTGCGAGCGATAGCAGCCTCTTGTCTTAAATCAAACAGTTGACATTCCAGATCTTCAATCTTTTTAACCAAGTTTTCCTTTTCCAGTTGAAACACCTTTGGAGAAGTAAGATTGTTCATCGCGGAATAATCAGGACTATTCGGAGGACAAGTGTGATTATCAGCAAAGAGATTAAGAGAACTTTCACAGATATCATCCTCAGGATAATAGTCAAGAGTAGCCATCCATGCTTTAGTTAACTCACTTAGTTCCTTATCAGAACCTCTGGAAGGGACATGGATACTTCTATAGCACTTGGAACAAGTTTTATTATCATAGATTTTTTGAACTTTTCTGTCCTGTTTTCTGACTGACTGGGTTTTCTTTTGAGACTTTCTTTTCTTCTGTCTGAGAGTTTTCTTAAGCTGTTGTATAAACAGTGACAAAGTTGAATTAAAGTAATTCTCATCCCTTGTATCAATCAATTTAGGACGTCGATACCTTTTATCAGATGTAGCAACATGGTTGCTTAACAAGTGACGTTTTTCTCTTTGACAAAGTTCAAGATCGAAAATTTTAATCTTTCCAACCAGAGTATTCCTGAAAAGTGTATCAAGGTTATTTCCTTCAACGATGGCATGCTTCTTAGAATCGTATCTGGACGGCAGAGATCTGAGAATCTTCATCACAATGTCCTTTTCAGGAATAGTCTTACCCAATGCAAAGGATGCATTAACAATTTTCAGACACTTTGTGATTAAACTCATCAAATGAATCTTCATCTGCCATATGAAGGTTTTCCCAATCATAATTTAGGTTTTGAAGCCTAGCTTCCTTTTCACAGGTATTCCCTTCAAATACGGTTTCTAAGATATCCCAGGCTTGTTTGGACTTCGCGCAAGTAGTCACATAATGCTGAAGGTCCGGGGTAATGGCATGTATGATAGCATTTAAGCTGTCAGAATTTTGCTTTGCAACAAGGATTTCTTCTGGACTATATCTACCAATATCCTTGGGTATAGACACATCGCCTTCTGTATCAGCCGGAGGAGTATAGCCATTTACAACACGTACCCATATTTGAAAATCACGAGCTTGAAGAAAGCACGCATAGCAATTTTCCACCATAAGTAGTTTGAGCCATCGAAGACTGGTGGTACGTTTATGGAGATAGAATTTTTGTCCATAGAGTCAGATCGCTACAAACACAGACTTATAAGGTCTTTAAACGTGTTTTCCTTCTCTGATACCAATTGAAAAAGTGGGGGTACAACAACCTCACCCAATATTTCACTTAGCAATCTGTATGGACTAACTCCAATATAGTTTTAAGAGAATCAACTAGACAGTCGGACTCAATCTTAATAAAAAGCATATCAAAGAGTTATATCTCAACTTCTCGATTCAATCCTTACTCAAATAAATAGAAATCTGCGAGTCTGATTGAATACAAGAGAAATACCTTGAACGGTATCAAAGACCAATGTTCAAGGATCAATCAATTTCAATCAACAACCAAAGGTTGGATTTACCAATTGATCGATACAACGCACAACCTGTGATATTTCAATTATATAACAAAATATAATGCGGAAAAGAAATAACACAGACACTAGAAGTTTTGTTAACGAGAAAACTGCAAATGCAGAAAAATCCCGGGACCTAGTCCAGATTGAACACACACTGTATTAAGCCTCTCCAGACACTAGCCTACTACAAACTAACTTCGGTCTGGACTGTAGTTGAACCGCAATCAATCTCACACTGATCCAAGGTACAGTTGCGCTCCTTACGTCTCTGATCCAAACAGGATACTACGCACTTGATTCCCTTAGCTGATCTCACCCACAACTAAGAGTTGCTACGACCCAATGTCGAAGACTTTAATAAACAAATCCGTATCACACAGAAAATTCTAAAGGAATAGATAAATCTGTCTCTCACAGAAATACCTACGAGTTTTGTTCCGTCTTTTGATAAATCAGGGTAAACAGGAACCAATCGATAACCCGGACTTATATTCCCGAAGAACAACCTAGAATTATCAATCACCTCACAATAATCTTAATCGACTAGCAAAACAAGATATTTCGGAATCACAAACGATGAGACGAAGATGTTTGTGACTTCTTTTTTATCTTGCCTATCAAAGAAATTAATCTCAAGCCAATCTTATGATTGTACTCAAATAAGATAGAAACAGCAAGATCGGATCACGCAACTACAGAGAAAATAGTTGGGTCTGGCTTGACAATCCCAATGAAGTCTTCAAGTCGTTAACCTACAGGGTCTCGACAGAAACCTAAGGTTAAAGGAGAATCGACTCTAGCTTATACAACTAGTATCACACAGGAGGTATGGGGATTAGGTTTCCCAGTTGCTAGAGTTCTCCTTTATATAGTCTCAAAATCATGGTTTGAAATCTAAGTTACCTTGGTAACAAAGCATTAAATATTCACCGTTAGATGAAAACCTGATTAGATTCAAGCTAATATCTTTCAACCGTTAGATCGAACTTAGCTTGTCATACACAAATGAAATGCACGTTCATTTAGGTTTGTGTAACTGTACCTAAACGTGTACACCTAGTTGGTTTAACAGTAGTTAACCAATGGTTAGCCATATGAGCACTTTCATATCAACCTTATTCATCTTCACCGTAACTAGTTCAAGTGACTGAAATGAACTAGTTAGAGAGTTGTTCAATTGCTTAGATCTCATAGAAGTATACAAGACACAATCGAAGCAAAAACGATTTTGATTCACTCGAATCGATTCATGAATATTATAGCCACGGTTTGCAAATATGCATTCCTTAATTTATAAATGTCTTAGTTCACGAATAAACCGTTTTTAGAAAATAACCCACTGTACGCATACGGGTACGCATACTTAAGTACCCGGACTGAGCTTGTTTTCATTTCACAAACTCCAGCAGAAATTTAAGGGATGTGAACTTCCGACAGTACGCGGACTTAGCTCCAGTTATCCTAAACAGCAAAGTATGCATACTTTGGTTCAAGGATTTTGGACTTACACAAGTATGAGTTCACATACAATGTTTATATCCATTCAAGGTTATATATTATAAACTCTCATTTCAATCATTGAAACATTCTTAGAGGATGTTACATATAGCGGTTATTCACACACTATTTTTCATCAAAGCGATTTTCAAGAGATTGAAACAATAACATGACTTTCGTCACGAGTAAAGATGAACTCGGCCAAAGCGAAAGCTTACCAACACATATTTCGAGAAAAAGATAAGCGAGATAAACTCGGCTCGAAATAGCAAATGTGTATGATCGAAGTCTATATAGCAATACGACTTTTGTCTCAAGATAGGAGATAGAGTAGATAGAATTTTGAGTGATAGATAAGTTCAAGTCTCCACATACCTTTTTGTCGATGAAGTTCCACCGGTTCCTTGAGTAGTTCTTCTATTTTGTATGATGAACGCCGTGGAGTCTAGAGCTCAACTACACTTTCTATCCTAGTCCGAGACTTAGCTATAAGTAGACTAGAAATCAAGACTTATAGTTTTGGCAACTAAACTTGACAAACAAGCTTGAGATAGGTTTCATCTTCATCTTCGTATATCGAACCCTTTACGAATTACTCGTCACAATTATCTTTGTTAGGTTTCATAAAATGTACATCTGCCAAAAAATTGAACAATATAGTGGGGAGAGTTTGAAGAGAGGGTAAGAAAAACAGAGAAATATGAGTAAACTGGTGCAAGAGAGACCTCTTGCAATAAGTATCTAGAGGCGTCAAGATATCCCTAATGCATGTGTAATACTACACCATCAACATAGTTACTGAGGCGAGTAAAAGAAATTAATCAATTAGATTTGTATAGCTTTAATTTTTAATTTTTTGTTATGATTATACTTGCTTTGAGGCTCGGTACAAAAGTGTTATGCTCAAAAAATTTCTATCAGAAACTTTATGAATGAGCTCAGTACAAACTTTATAGATTTTATTAAAAAAAAACGTTTTGGCCATTCTTCGGTTTTAAGCATTACAGGTACTGTCTCTATAGAGAGTAAACAACTGTCCTAAAATTTCAAAAAAGATAGCGATCCAAAGAATAAGATCCAGATAAAAAATAAAGCCTTTTGTTGGGTGAGATATGACAACAAATATATGATACAAATTATAAATCATACAATAATTCCTCGATAATGAAGGATCAAATTTGGTGACTAAAAATCAAGAAAGGAAAAATACTATTACAAAAAAATCCAACTTCTAATAAAAAGAAGTTATACCTTAATTCCCCTATTGGCAACTGTAACCCTGCCGAACTAATCCGATTAACCCCAGATATAAAAATTGATGAATTACTATGAACTATGAGATAAAAATGTGAATGGCAGATTCAATCAAAACAAATTGAATTAAACAAACAGAAATGGGCACTCCGAGATTAGAATGAATAACAGATTTTAATTGAAAAAACAAAAGAACGTAGAGAGTTGTAGAAACGAATGGAATGAGAACGCACCATAGTGAGAATGAGGAAATCCTTTTCAGTTTTCACTTTTCCATACATTCACTGCCGCGATTTTAGTGGCTAGGAAAAGGGGATATTTCTTTAGTTTTCCCTATGGTTGTTTTTCAGGGTTTTTCGCGAGGAGTAATTCTCATTGATGTAGGCAAAGTGAAACGGTTTTGAGGTTTAATGCGGGCAGTAATATGTGGACAGAGATTTGGGTGAGTATCAGAATATTCAACTCCATCTAGGCAGTTCTTTATGTGTCCAAAATGTAGATTACCGTCCAGCTGGAAAAATGGAAAAAAAGAGTAAAACACATATTAGTGGTTGAATCTTGACCGTCATTTATGTGTCCAAACTGTAGATATCCGTTGATTGGTAAAAACACCATTGTCCCTTATAATATAGATAACTGATAAGTACACATCCATATGTTGTTGGTGGTGGTGGTCGGCAGTGGTGGTGGTGGCGATGGTGGTCGGCGGTGGTGGTGGTGGTCGGTCATGGTGGTGGTCGGCCGTGGTGGGTAGTGGTGATGGTGGTTGGTGGGTGGTTGGTGGTGGCAAGCGGTGGTTGGTCAGTGGTAGTGGTTAGAGGTGGTGGTGGTTGGTGGTGATGGGTGACAGTAGTTGTGGGCGGTGGTGGTTGGTGGTGGAGACATCATTTTAGTATATTTTATTAATTTTGGACTTAAATTGAAATTTTGTTTGATTAAGGGCTTGATAATATATATAAGGATATGAAAGTCTTTTAATAATTTGGGGCCTAAATTTAAACTTCTTATAATTAAGGGCTTGATATTATGGGTAACCCATAATGGGGTTAAACTTCTTTTAAACTTCTTTGGCGTAAATTCCCCTGAAAGATTAGTGTTATTTCCTCTTATATTTATAAGGTTTCGGGTCTGGTCTCATTCTCATTTGCAGGCAAATTTGACTTTATATTTTTCGATATTGATAGACTTTAAATTAATTAGAGCGAAACAAGAAAAGGAGTGCCTTTGAATTCAAGGTTCCGTATTCAACTTTAGAGTCTTCAGCTCAACATGGAGAAAGAGCCGTCTTATTGAATTCTTTGAACTGTGTGAAGAATACTAGAGCTAGAATGGCGTACCAAAGAGCGAAGGTTAAGGGATTCAAAGATGGAGATAAGAACACGCAATATTTCCATAAAATTGCGAGTGGTAAGAAGAGGAGGACCTGTATAACGAAGATGGAGGTTGATGGAGTGGATGTTTTCAATCATGAGGTTATTAAAAGTGAAATCCATAAGTACTACATAGGCTTGTTTACGACTAATTCACCAGTAAGTCCTTCTTTTAACAATCTGGAGTTCAGGTCTATTGATTTAGTTCAGCAGAGTTGGCTGGAAAGGGCGTTTGATGAGGAGGAGGCTCTTATAACAATTAAATTGTGTGGTGCTAACAAGGCTCCAGGCCCGGACGGGTATAATCTGGAGTTTTATAAAGCTTGCTGGGGTGTGCTGAAGAAAGATGTTATGGCAGCCATTAATGAGTTTTATTGCACAGGGAAGTTGGATTGGATATTAAATGTATCCTTCTTGAATCTCATACCTAAAAAAGAAGACTCAGCTACGGTGAAAGACTTTAGACCTTTATGCTTAATTAGCAGTTTTTATAAAATTCTGTGCAAGCTCCTAGCGGAAAGAATTAAAGTGGTTATGCCAGGTTTGATATCTAATGCTCAAGGAGCATTTGTCAAGAATAGACAAATTATTGATGGTATTTTGATTGCTAATGAGCTAATTAATAGCAGATTGAGGCAACAAAGTCCAGAAATTATGTGTAAGATCGATATGCAAAAGGCCTTTGATAATGTAAGTTGGCCCTCGCTTTTCTCTATTTTGGCAAAGAATGGATTTGGAATGAAATGGATACAGTGGATGAGGTGGTGCGTGACTGAGGCGTAGTTTTCAATCCTAGTTAATGGAGAAGCAACAAAGTTAATCAGACCCTCTAAAGGTATTCGTCAGGGTGACCCTTTGTCACCTTTTCTTTTTCTCTTGGTAGTTGAAGTTTTATCTTTGCTTATTAATAAAGCAGTTGCACAAGGAAAACTTAGTGGATTTCAGGTGAAGGAAGGTGGTACTGTTGTGTCTCACCTGCAGTTTGCAAATGACACCATTATCTTCTTAGATGCATCGACAGTGGAGGTGAGAAGATTACTTGTTATTCTGGTTGTTTTTGAGATTTTAACTGGCCTTCGTCTCAATCTAGAGAAAAGCACGGTGATAAGTATAGGTGCAGACCAACTGGTGAATGTGTTATCCATGGAGTTGGGGTGTAAGGTCGAATCCATTCCAGTTACATATTTGGATAAGCCCATTGGCTCCAATAGAATAAGTGAATTAATCTGGGAAGTAATTATTCAAAGAATGTAAAAAAAGTTAGCACCATGGAAGAGAAGGTACTTGAATAAAGCAGGTAGGGTTGTCTTGATTAGAATTTCTCTTGAGAGCTTGGCTGTTTATTTTATGTCGTTGCATCACATTCCTGTCTCAGTAGAAAAAAGATTAAACACTATAATGAGGAAGTTTTTATGGGGGGAAGAGGAGAATAGGAAGAAGATGAGCTGGGTCTCTTTTAAGAGAATTTGCAAACCAAAAAAGAAAGGTGGCTTAGGTATCCGTAGCTTGAAGCTGGTGAACAAATCATTGTTAGCTAAATGGCATGTTAGATATTGTAAGGAAAAGATGGCGCTCTACAGGCGTATTGTTTGCGAAAAGTCAAAAGCGGAGGAGGACTGTTTGCTTCCTTTGCAAGTTAAGGAACCAGTGGGGAGAAGTATGTGGTTTGATATTCTAAGAGAGAATAAGGTATTTTTTGATTCTGTGAATGTGCAGGTTAAAGATGGTTCAACAATTAGATTCTGGCACGATTGGTGGTGTGAGAAAAAGTCATTCAGGGATAAATATCCAAGGCTCTACAAGATCAGTACTCAAAAGATGGCAACAGTGGATACAATCTTTGAATCAAGATGGAATTTCCAATTCAGCAGAGTGTTGGACCCGGCAGAAAGGATTGATCTTTTGGAGATTAAGCATGACATCAGACTCGTGGCTCTGACTCGGGGAGAAGAAGACTGCTTAGAAGGTGATATTTCGGCTAAATCTATTTATATGAAGTTAACAGAGACGAAACCAGATTGGGATGGCCAAAGAATTTTGTCAAGCAAATATGTCCTTCATAAAGTTCTTTTCTTATTCTGGGCTTTTCTTCTTGATTCTATTCCAACTAGACATATGCTACAGCATAGGGGTGTAGTTATTTAGTCCAATATGTGTCTCTTTTGCAATGCAGCTGTGGAAACTTTGGATCACTTATTCATACATTGCAGTGGGATTTCGCAGTTATGGGTGTATTTTCTAGCAGCTTTGAAGGTTAATTTGGTGATGCCTTGTCAGTTTAAGCCACTTATGCTTAGTTGGAGATTAGAAAGAAGCTCAGCTAGAGTCAAGATGGTGTGGCACCTACTGCCATTTGCCACTACACCCTATTAGTTGATTTGTAACATAAGCATTTGTCATGCTTTTCTTTTAAATCACATAATAAATAGGTCACAAGTCTTCTAACTATTGTCTAGTGTGATAGAATTTTTCAAGTGTCACAGTATTTTTGAAGTTATTTTTTAAATAATTGTATGACACTTTTTATTAGTAAGAATTATGTGTAGTTGATATTACCCATCTAAAATTAATCTTTTTATTTTTTCATGTTTTTCATGGTTGATTTATTTGAAGATGGTGTATGAATTCTTATTATTTTAATGAAATCAAGAAGTAATCTTGTTCCTAAAAAAAAAAAAAAAAAAAAAAAAAAAAAAGTGAACCCCAATCACTGTAACTCTTGAGGCTTAATTTTTTTCACATATATTCATGAATTACACTTTCAAGACAATTATAAAATGAAAAAAGAAAAAAAAAGAAAAAACTATCTTGAAGATGTACATTTCTTACACCCGGGGTACACTCGGTGTCATTTCGGTCCTTACGACTTACCCTAGGCAATTTTTCTTCCAACTGTAACTCAGCCTGAAAGTTCTGTAACTCATCCTGAAAGTTCTATCACAGAAAATTTTCATCGAAAAAGTAATGTCTTCCCGCCATTTCCTGATCAATCAATCGAAGAAACGTCCCAAAACCTCAGAGCAAAATCATATCTTCCTTGTGCTTGATTTTTCTTCGCTTAATTTTTTTAATCTCACCAACTAGAGATAATTAAGATCAGTTTCGGAGAATGATAAGGTGATCGTCTTCCAGTGAATTTTTGCTTGTTGTGGTGGTACGATTTCTAATCTTCTTCTTCAATTTTGCAGTATTTATTTTGAACCAAGGGTTTCAAATCAAAATTAGGGATTTTAATCAAGTAGGTGTTTAAAATTGGGGGTTCATGGTTAAAATTAGAAGTATGCATGATTAGTATAGGATTAGAAAAGATTAGAGAAATTGAGTTGGTGATTGGTCATTGTTGTTCCAGAAACTAACTTTGAACCTTTTGTGATCATATTGCAGGGATTTTGGTGCATGGCCATTGCACTGTCAAAGTATCAGTAAACAGGAAGAGGGTCTATTTTGTTTTAGTTCGATCCTAGACAGTTCGCAAGTTAGTATTTTTGACTTCGTTTTCATTTGCAATAGAAATTCTAATAAATTTTTTTCAAGGAATGGTACTTGGAGATGAGACCGGATTGTAGACTTCGCCCAAAGATTGTTCAAATTTATCAATTTGAAGACTGTAGAGAATGTGGTTCGAGGTTTAGGTTCTATATATGTGTTAAATTCATCAATGAATTAGGAAAATCTTATTAACAATATAACTCACACGAAGTAACAATACAAGTAGTAAGTGAGAGGAACATAGAGGACAGGTGGTATCTATTTACTATTTATCAAATTTAGAATGATCACTTTTGACTGAGTATTACTGTAATGATGTGTTTAAGTGATGCTAGAGAATTAGCAAACACTACATGTCATTCTTGACTTTTATCATAGTTTTCTTTGAGCTGCACAGATGTCTTTGTGAGTTTTATTCCATTTTTGCATCTTATACGATGCTCATGACCAGTTAGTTTTTATACTTTTTTACTTTCCATGCACCTGTTTGTATGTTGCAATGAGTTTTTATCTTCATCATGGTATAAAGAGACAGCTGAAATTTGTTTCTTGCGTTCGCTTGTTTTCTACTTTCAGAATGTCGGGAGAAGTGGATAAATCTTGGATGTTTGAATCAGATAGGTTTGGTAAAGTATACAGAGATGGGGTGAAGTTTTTCATTCAGTATGCATCTACAAATGGTTTTTGGAAAACAAATAGTGCCTGCCCATGTGCTAAATGTGAAAATAGGCATCGTTTGAGTATTGGGATAGTGGAGGAACATTTGTACGAGAACGGTATTGACCAGACGTATGTGACTTGGGTCTTGCATGGTGAGGATCAGCCGGTTTATATTGCAATGAGAAATCCACCGGAGAATGTGGCTAAGGAGCAAGGCAGAGAAGACGTATTTCCAGATTTGAGTGCTTCTATTGATGCTGCATTTAAAGTCGAGTGCTTCTAAGAAGTAACCCTGACTAACGTACAATTTGTACAAATACGTTGGTGGGTACTGTTTCGAATAAACCCTCCGGGTCTCGAAGACTATTATAGGTATGTATTTATACTGCATAGTTACTTTTTCTTCAAATTTACATTTTGGAAATAAAGAAATTGATTCCCGACTATTCTAACATGTTTTATCTTGTTTTTAGGGAGTATTGTGAAACCGTATTACCCATTTTAGATTCTACTGGTAAGGAGATCACATTGGACGAGGTAGAAAAACAAACAAGCTTCATTACCTGGTTGGCTGATAAGGTATGTCGTTCTACTTGTTCGTACTTGAGAAGTTCAATATATATTACCTTATCAGCGTATTTGAGTGTTGATAAATGAAAATACACACAAACTTACATTACGTAGTACAATTCAGTTGCCTTATAGCAAAAGAGAATATATATGTTGTTGCAAGTTTATCACTTGTTGACTGTTGTCCATATTGTTTTGCATAGCTAACGAAGGAAGGCAAAACAGATTCTGATTTATGGCGATTGGGATGGGGTCCAGTTGGAGCGGTAGAGTTTGACAAATACCGCGTAAATGGTTTTGTTTTTTCTCCAAGATCTGACGAGGAAGACCGTTGTACTCAAGATAGTGGTATCTGCATAGAGGCATACACCACGTTTAGGAGGAATAAAAGTGATAAATCTCCAGAAACTCACTTATCAAAGTGGTATGGAGTGATCAACCAAATCCTAGAATTAGACTATACTACTTTTCATAAGACCGTGTTCTACTGTGATTGGGTGAAGGCAGGTAGTGGAATCAAAGTTTGTCCAGATTTGGATTTAGTTTTGGTTAAACTGAATAATATGAGGAGTTCCGGTAATTTGTATGACGAGCCAGCAGTTCTTGTTGAAGAGGCTAACCAAGTCTTCTATTCCAAAGATTTGAAAAGTTCCGATCAGTGGGTTGTTATTCATTCACCAAATCGAATAATGGCAACCATGGACAAACTTGAGAAGCCTAGTCCTGGCGATTTTCAGAACATATTTGCAGATGAACCTCATTTAGCTCGTTTGTTGATGCAACGAAAAAATTGATCTTGTTTAAACAAACTAGTGAATTAGTATTATTATTTGCTACTTTTTGTTTTGGATTTTTTACCCTGGCTCCATCTTTGAAAGAATAAATCTCGTGAATTTTTTTTATATTATAATAAATCATATAAATCTTAAAAGCCATGTTTTACATGTTTGATTTCCATCTTTGTTGGTCGTATTCGGACAACTCGTAACAAATAACACATTGATTCACCATTTCTTGTAAAGAATCCCGGAATTTATTATCGAACTTAAATTCTGAAGGAAAAAAAAGATGAGTTCGTACGCTTGGAAATGATTATTACATAATTTGATACAATCGGTTCAATCCAAATTACTCCTGGATTATAGTTTTCAATAGTGGTAAGATAACTTATGTTAAATCTCGAATTTTCAAGATTTATGGTCATATTCGGACGACTCGTAATAAATAACCGTAATGATTCAACGTTTCTTCAAAAGATCCGCAAAATTTATTATCGAACTAAAATTTTGACAAAAAAATGTGAAATTGTACGCTTGTAAATGATCATTGCATAATTCGATACAATCGCTTCAATCCAAATCACTCTTGGATTATCATTCTCGGCAATGGTAAAATAACTTATGCTAGATCTCGAATTTTCAAGATTGATGGTTGTATTCGGGCGACTCGTAACAATATAACCGTAATGATTCAACGTTTCTTAAAAAGATCCGCAAAATATATTATCAAACTTAAATTTTGACAAAAAGATGTGAATTTGTACACTTGGAATTGATCATTGCATAATCCGATACAATCGGTTCAATCCAAATCACTCTTGGATTATCGTTCTTGATAATGGTAAGATGACATATGCCATATCTCAAATTTTCAAGATTGATGGTTATATTCGGCCGACTCGTAACAAATAACACGTAATGATTCACCATTTCTTGAAAAGATCCGCAAAATTTATTATCGAACATAATTTTGACAAAAAAGATTTGAATTTGTACGCTTTGAAACAGTCATTGCATAATTCGACACAATCGGTTCAATCCAAATCACTCTTGGATTATCATTCTCGACAATGGTAAGATAACTTATGCTAGATCTCAAATTTTCAAGATTGATGGTTGTATTCGGCCGACTCGTAACAAATAACGCGTAACGGTTCACCGTTTCTTGAAAAGATCCACCAAATTTATTATTGAACTTAAATTTTGACAAAATAGATGTGAATTTGTGCGCTTGTAAATGATCATTGCATAATTCGATACAATCGCTTCAATCCAAATCACTCTTGGATTATCATTCGCGACAGTGGTAAGATAACTTATGCTAAATCTCGGATTTTCAAGATTGATGGTTGTATTCGGCCGACTCGTAACAAATAACGCGTAACGATTCACCGTTTCTTGAAAAGATCCACAAAATTTATTATCAAATTTAAATTTATGTGAATTTGTACGCTTGTAAATGATCATTGCATAATTCGATACAATCGCTTTAATCCAAATCACTATTGGATTATCGTTCTCGACAGAGATAAGATATAACTTATGCTAAATCTAGAATTTTCAAGATTGATAGTTGTATTCGAATATCTCGTAACATATACCCATAATGATTTACCGTTTCTTGAAAAGATCCGCATAATTTATTATCGAACTTAAATTTTGATAAAAAAAGATGGGAATTTGTACGCTTGGAAATGATCATTGCATAATTCGATACAATCGGTTCAATCCAAATCACTCTTGGATTATCATTCTCGACAGTGGTAATATATCTTATGCTAAATCTCGAATTTTAAAGATTGATTGTTATATTCGAATATCTAGTAACAAATAACCGTAATGATTCACCGTTTCTTGAATCCAAATAAATGTTAGATTAATTTGTACACTTGGAAATGATTAATCACTCGGTTCTTCGATCATCATTCTCAACAGTGATAAAATACAATGTGAATTTTCTATTTGAAATCAACATTTACGAAATCATTTCAAGCCAAATCACTCGGTTATCGCTCTCGCTTATTAATTCCTAGAAAGATCCACCAATTTTATTAGCGACTACATTTTTGACAAAAACAAATTTTTGATGTCCATTTACACGTGAAAAAACATGTTATTTGGCCATAAATAAAAGATCCAAAAGGAAATGGACCCTTAACTTAGTGTCACATGTTATTTGGCAAACCCCATAAACCACCGACCACCCACCCACCCGTAGAAACTTTCTCACTGGTTTAGCGGAATCAAATCGATCGATCCTAACAATCAGGGTTTTTATTAAAAATAAGTTTCCACGGAAAATTCTTCGAATCAAGTTCACCTCCAAAAATCCCCTCTTTTTTTTCCTCTCCCGCCTCCAAATCTACAGAAGATTTCGTTCCTGATGAAGCTTCGAAAATTCCCCCTCATTTTTTTCATCTCCCGCTCACAGAAGATTTTCTTTCCTGAAGATTAGGTCTCAATAACAGAAACTTATCACACTCAAAAAATTCTATAAACTGAGATCCAAAAATTCCCTCTCTTTTTACATCTCCCGCTCCTAGTTTTCACCAAAATTGAATTCCAAAAATCCCTGAAGTTTGCTTATAAAAGAGGCCTTCAACACAGTGGTTTTCATTGTCTTTGAAAAAGAAGTTCTTTTGTTAAGGTACTTTCATCAAACCCTTAATTCGTTTTAGATTTTTATTTTTAGGATTCCTGATGTTTATTTTTTTCCTCGAAAAGATGTTTTGGTTTTAATCTGTCTCAATAGATTAAAACCAATTACTGAGAAAGGGTTTTTTTTATCTTCTGACATATAATCAATTGAAAATAAGTTTTGATTTTAATCTGTCTCAATAGACTAAAACCAATTACTGAGAAAGGGGGTTTTCATCTTCTAACATATAATCAATTGGATGAAAATTCTAATGATGGTTTAATTTTTTTCAAGGTTTTGGTAGAACATTAAAATCGATTGAAAGGGTTTTCTTTCTTGATCTTCAATTTTTATTTCTCACTTGAATTAAGTTCTCTGGTTTTCATAGATTTCTTGGAATAATTTTGCTAGTTTTTAGAACTGATGTTAGATTTCTTTGGTTGTTTTTTATGTTAATTGAGGTTCATAATTGTACTGATATATCACTAGTTTATGTTTTATTTGTTTTTATGGTTCTGCTTATATTCCGAAAACGATGAATCGGAATTTAGAGTATTGGAATATGATGATTTTAACTTAATTATTTGTAGATTTTGGTGTTGATCCAGCTGTGGATAGTTTACAAGTTATTTGTTGAAGTGGAGTTTGGACTGGTAAGGATAATGAATGGAGTAGTTAGAGTAAGTCTACCATGTAGGAAAATGATATTATTTTTAGCAATGGAAAAGAATTAATGAATGAAACCCAGACAGAAAATAGTTATCCTTAAGCTCATCCGTTAAATTGACTCCTTCCAGGGCAAGTAATAAAGCAATTCCAATTATCTATCTGCTTAGTAGGACCTCAAGAGTCCTTATTAATTACTAGTATTACAATATGAATGACAGTTAACAGGGTACTTAGGCTTAGAGATTACTTTATAGAAAAAGTCTCGCGTGAAGGTGAATACGGGGTTTGAAGGATCATGGAAGTACCACAGAATTCTGGCTTTTGACCTTTGTCATTTCCTTTCCAATCCCAATGGTTGTGCATATTACAAAAGTCTTGTTAGACAGGTGTAAAACATTTCTGAGTATTTTACAGTTCATTTTGAAATTATTTTACCTCTCAGCTGTATAGTGTGAAGGTAAAACTTTGATAGACTATTATACGTTGCATCATATCGGAGAACTTCTTTAGGAAAATGTATGATTTCTATAGTTCCTGAGTCGGGAATACTGAAGCTTGCAATAGTTATAAGTTCTGAGGCTTGCAATGTGTGAGGTATAACATGTTTTATCCTGTCGCTATACGAGTGAGTGATACATGTTTCGAATGCTGTGATTTCTCGCATTTTTTCATTTTCTTTACTAGTATGATGAATATGGTATTTTACTCCTTTGTCGTTACTCTGATTATGGCACTTGGTCGCTTTTTCTATGGATCTGCAGGGTACTGACAAGTTCTGTGAGTTTAGTTATCTTCTCCATGTGTCCATGTTATGTTAGCGAGCCTAAACTTTCCTTGTTTAATAATCTTGCAGGGTCTCAAGATGAGTCTCTGGGAGCTTCAGTTCTGCTACCAGCAGCGTTCCTTCCAAGGAAATCTCTCATGTACTTTGGGATGCTCTTGGCTGCTGGAGTTTTCTTTGTTTTTATTGCCTTCACGATGTTCCTTCCAGTAATGGTGTTGATGCCTCAAAAATTTGCTATCTGCTTTACCCTCGTCTGTATTTTCCTCATAGGATCATTTCTCGCACTTACAGGTCCAAAGAATCTGCTTACGCACATGTCATCGAAAAAGGTATCCTAACTAACTAAGAAGATCCCACTAATGTTTTAACTTGATTTCACGTTACTGAAACTTGTATTTCTGTATTTTTTTCGTATTCTTATGCAGAGACTTCCTTTTACCTTGGGATTCATTGCAACTATGGTTGGTACCATTTATGTGTCCAAGATGCTTCATATTTACTGAAACAGGCGGACCTTCACCATACTCCAGTGGACCTATGATGGGACAAGGTAAAACCTTTTCTGTTTTTCCTCTTCCCGTCATGCTAAAGTAATACTTTATTTAGGATTAGTCATCTCTTGGCTGAAAATTTCAGCGCTATGATTTTTATTCTTGTTCATTGACTCATCGTTGTCATTCTCTGTTGTTCATCGATTTGTTGTTATCATTCTCCGTTGGTCATCGACTCGCCGTTGTCATTCTCTGTTTTTCATCGACTCATCGTTGTCATTTCCGTTGTCCATCAACTCATCGTTGTCATTTCCGTTGTCCATCAACTCATCGTTGTCTGGCTCAGGTGGGATGTCTGGTGGAATGTCAGGTGGGATGTACCCAATGCCCCCTATAATGGATAGATTTGGTTTGGGTTTGCCAATGGGTCATACTGCTATTGTGGGTACCTGATTGTTCACTCTTTTTTTTTTATTCTTATTCTCAACCTTTTCGATATATATCTTACGTGGCAATGAATGAACTGATGCATGGGGTTGTGTAGGGCTCAAGGCCAGGGCTATTTCAAGACGAAAATCCACCAAGAAAGTCAGCCGGTAAGCATTTATGAAGTTGTTATGGTAAATGGTATTGCTTAATTTTCTGCTGTCAGAGCACGTCCTATCTCATGCTGATGTCTCCGCTAACATTTTGTTACTTTTGCCGAAACTGTGTAGACTCGACACGCGACAGTGACTGGACTTGTCCAAATTACGGAAATATTAATTTCTCTTTCCGAACAGTTTGCAACATGAGAAAGTGCAGTACCCCAGTGTGTGCTATAAAGCCTCATTGTCTTTTTTTGTTTGAGATGAGATTTAAGAACAATAGAGGGGCAGGCTTGTGAGCTGATTATATGATCTTCTAAATTTATTTGTTTACTAAACTCTTAAATCTTTGGCGCAGCCTTCAAAGTCAGACAAAAATTCCAGTTAGTTCTTTTTTTGGATCCCGTCTTTTCTATTCTGATCTAATACTTGTCATCTGGGTATGATATGTATATATCCTTATCCTGCAGAGCAAAAAATGCCAGAAGGTAGCTGGAAATGTAACAACATAAACTATCCATTTAGAGTCAAGTGCAACAGACAGAACTGTGGGGCTGAGAAGCCTTCTGAGTCGAACAACTCCCCCGTGGCACATGCATCGGAGGAAGGTGATCAGGTTTGTTTTAAATTGCTGCAGTATACAAATGTTTATCTCCCGCTTGCAGAAACATATTTGGATGTTTTTAATTACAAAACGAAGACTAGTAAATACAAGAGCAGAAGGATCTACCAAAGAAAGAAATTGCAAGAATCATGCTGGCAACAAGACAAAGCAATCAGAAGATTTCAAAATAGAGTATAACAATGATATTGAATAGTACTAAAATTTTGGCCTTGTTGTGTGTTGAATCATAAAATTGTTTGGTTATTAAGGATCAGGATGACCTGAAACTGTGCCAGATCTGCAGCTGCAGGCCACCTGAAATCCTTTTTTTTTTATTTGCCGGTACTGTAATTTGTAACTATGATTGTGCGTGAGTAAATTTCAACACTAGAAAGAAGACACTTGTCATTTCCTTAATGTCCAGCTAAATGGTGATAAGATAATAACAATAACAAAACAAGCCACGTGTCACGACTTTAATGGTCAGTTGAATTTTATTAAAACTGTTACAGAACATCATATGACAATTACAACCGTAACAAAAACAAAACACATGTCAAACTTTTAGTGGTCGGTTGGATTTTATTAAACGTGTTACAATTGCTTTGTGACAATTACAATCATAAGTGAAAATGACACATGTCATTCCCTTATTAGTAGTTAAATTCTATTAAATTGTTACAAAATATTATATGACAACTGCGACCATAATAAACTAGCAGTATGTGTAATATATAATATAATATCATGTGAAACCATAACAAACTTAATGTGATGGATTTTAGGTATAATATTAATTTTATATTAATTAATTTCTGTAATGGATATTAGTTGTCATATCAAAACTGTAACACAAAATATAACGCCATATTTAAGACAATTATAATCCATAAGAAATATTTTAAGTGATGGATATATTATATAACAAAACCCTTAATATGGTGCTATTTGCTAGGAAGTGTGGAAGGAGCGTAACAGGAGGGTTCATGGAGGAAGATCTAAGTCATTGTATGAACTGGAGATTGCCGTTAAGCAGTGGATTTACCTTCGGCGCTCGACTACAGAAACTTTTACACACTATTCTGCGAATTAGATTATGACTCAGTGGGAGGATATATTGAACTTGTAGTTACAATATTTCTCTTCATTTTGATGGTCTTTTGACCTTGTAATTACCCTATACATATTTTTTTCTTTTCAATATATCCTTTCATTTAAAAAAAACAAAAAACTTTAGAGTCTTAGAATGTGGTTGCCTCAAATTTTTAGCACCACCTGATTTGGGATCATATAAGAGTTGATGTACAGCGGCCAAATCATAATGAGCAAATCATAATTAGCAACACCGGTTTGGAAGTTATAGGCATACTAAGAAAGGAACTAGTTACAGTTTTCTGCACAAATCCAAAATGATCTTTCAAAAATACTCCTACTTTACGAATTTTGGATCGACAATTTTAAGCATGAAGAACATATGAGTAAAACTTTCAATTTTTGTTATGCAAGTCAAAAACATTAGTTAGAGTGGCTAAAGAAAAATAAATCTACTTAACCCTTTACAATACTTTTGCCAAGATTTTTCTTTTTTTGAAGCATGCAAATAATATAAAAGCCAACTAAATTGTTATTATACGTGGGAATGTGATTCCCATAGAGTCACTCAAAAGAAGTTGATTAAGAAACGCCGAATTTGTCTGGTCCCAAATTAATGTTGAGAGGTTTCCCGCTTGGCTGCCGTCGGCCGCAAAGTTTGCTAGCCCATCTGCTGCTTGGTTTCCTTCTCTATAATTATGTTGAATGGCACAACATGGGATTTGACGTATTCGATGAATGATTTCTTCAATCATTTCAGAGATATACCATGGAGCTTCCTTTGGAGTTTTAATAAAGTGCATGAGATTTTTCGAGTCCATCTCAAATATGACTTTAGTCCAATTTCTTTCATTTGCTGTTCTGGTTGCTATCACTGTGGCACATGTTTCCGCCGTCAGCACTGTGGTTATACCTAGAGGTTGTGCAAGAGTCAGTACCGTTTGCGCGTTCGAGTTCCTGCATATGAATCCTGTTCCCGCTATACCTGGGTTGCCTGTAACCGCACCACCGGTATTTATTTTAAACAAGTCTGGTGCGGAGATGCTCAAACCTACTTGAATGGTTGTAGAAGTTTTGGTTATGGTTGTTGTCAATCTGTGAGGAAGCTCCCCGGGGGAACTGGAGGGGGGGTCATTTTTGCCCATTCAAATTCATGTTGTTGTGCGAAAGATCTTGCCAGGATGTCTTCATGGGTGAATTACGTCTGTTTGAATACGAGCTCATTTTTGGTTGTCCATAGAGACCACAGTAGGAAACCACAGGATGTGATAGAAGAGGTATGACCTCGAGTTTGAAGTATTCAAGAGATTGTTGTTTGGTGGTTACCTCGGGGGTGATTTGTTAATATGCGGTTAGAGAGGGTTGTCCAAGTGGACAGAGCCACCGGACATTGAACCAGCATGTGATTGGCTGTTTCAGGCTCAGAGTTGCAACGAGGGCAGAGACTTTTGTCAAAATATGTGTATAACGAAAATTTTACATTGTCATCCAATTCTTTTTATCGATAAAGAATTTGGTATTTACGAGTTTTGAACTTGGGTTACCAGTATCAATTTGTCCTTTGTACTATAATGGAATCAGCTGCACATTATCATCTCGATCCATCGAAATATAAACTTGTCGACGCAACTGATACGACCTCACGCGTTTTTGTCATTGATTGGGTTTCAAGTGTACGACCTGTTCCATAAAAATATTAACCGATCACATTCGTACGCCAAACATGCTACTTCATTCTCCTAGCTATTTAGATTTTTAGGCTGACAATAGTATGTTAATTTAATTATAAGAAAGTGTTAGTTGATAATTAATAAATTTTTTTTTGATCGGCATAAATTAATAATTATTAGTACTCGGTAAATAAGGATTAGTTGGATGGTCCCCCAAAAATTGAAAATAATCGAGAGATTCGAGATGTTGGTTGAACGCTCGACAACGCTTTCCACGGAGTGGGTTACTAACTAGGGCACACCAAACTGTTTAACTGTATTGTCCAATTTAACCAAAAAGAAAATGAGCTAAAGTTTTCGAATTTCATTTAAGTAATCTTATTTTCATTATTTGATTCAATTTGTCTAATTTTTAATTAGTATAGAGATTAGGAATCTTGATAAAAAGTTAGGCACAGACAATTTGGCAGAATAACGAATTATTTTGCGCGTTATACGTGGGCCATTCAACTTGATTACGGGAATTAAAGTAGTACTTATGCAGGTCTAAATTCGATTAACCTAACTCATTAGCAGCGCCCACGGCATCAACAGGGTTGATTTGATGATAAATCAAATATTAAAAGAGATAATGATCGGTAAAAGAGATTAATTAAAAAGATTGTACAATAACATGAGTAGGCATTGAACTTGATTACGGATCTAAATTCGATTAACGAAAGATGAGATATGAATCTCAGCACACTGTTACAAAGGATTAAATTTGCATTAGTTTTAAGACAAATGCTATCAAATTATGTTACTTAATTCATGTATCCAATGAATGAACTCATAAGCTAAGTCATATCAAAGACAAAATTTAAAAAAATTAATCCATGTGCCAGAGAAGAAATTTTAGTCAAGCATCTACTGTAATTAAATTTCAGCAAACATAAGATAAATAAAAAAGCTAGTAGCAATTACTTTTTAACTAATTACTCTTCTCAAGTGATCTTTGTTCTGATATCATCAGTGACAAATGTATAGCATTTCTATTTTATTTCCCGATAAACATTCCGATCACATTCGTTCAATCTAAATAGGTGAATATATATGATTGTTTATAAGAAAAAAAATATCAAAATACCAGACAATCTAAATACAAATAAAGATACCCAATTACATGAAAATTGCGAAGCGAAAGAACAAAATACCACATAAGTATACAATTTTTGAACGAGAAAATAGAGAAAAGATGATATGATCTGGAATTAAGTTCGCGATTTTGAATGATTGTTTTCTTTAATAAGAGATACTCTGAAAAAAAAAAAAAAAAAACTCTTAGCCCTTAATTTCTTACATATACCCTAGGTGTCCAATTTATTTATTTTTTGTTAAAGATGAAATCAAAGCGATGCCATATTGAATTCTTGAAGTTCTTGAATATAGAATTACAAGCAATAAACCAACCATCATAAATTAAATGAATCATCACCAAAGTGACCAAGGAATTGGTCTTAAAGCGAAGACTAAATCATCCTAATAGTAAAGAAAAGTGGCAAAAGACACTAAAAACGTTAAAACAACATCTTATTCATTTAGGTAATTTACTAAAATTCAAGAAAAACAAACATCCCTGCTCAAATATATGGTCCAAATGGACCAAACCTGATCAAGATGATGGTGATGATAATTAGATATCGAAGAAAAAGTTTCTAAAGAGAGAGAAAATGAGAGGATATGTGTAGTGTTTGGTTGGTTGGCGCATATATTGTTTATATGTATATCATAACCGTAACAAAAATCCGCTATTCGATATTGAATCCATTCATTTTGTGTCTATTGAATTCGTTTATAGTGGAACGTCTACATATATATATATAAAAGAAGAAGAAAAATAGACTAATCCTAGGACTACAAAAGAATAATATTTATATCTGTTGATGGTGGTTTTTAGCTCAAAATAAAAACCGTAGAATCGATATTACTGCTCCAGTATTAAAAATTATTATACTTTGATGTATCTGCATTCCGTAAGGAATTAAGGAGATATACTGGAAACCTGGAGAGTGCCCATGCCTCTCTTCTTATATATATGTGGCTGTGTTTGCAAGCTTCACTTGGCTGAACTCAATAGTATGTGCAAATATGTATATAAAGTATTCACTGTATCCACTGAGTAATTCAGTATTATACATATGTAAAATTATCAGAACACAGTATTGGTGCATGTTGTAATAATCTCAGGTGTTCTAATATTTTATCATGAAAAATCAAGCTCCTAGATGAATTGCTCACTAGTATAAAGCCAATTGAGTATATATTTAATGCTATGTTCTTAGCTGAACTCTTAATACTGACTTGACTTTCATATTCATTCTTAGCTAAGTAACATGGATTCATGTTTGAATTAAGATATGCATGAAGGTATAGTTGATCAGAAGCACGCAAGTTGTGTCAATAAGACCAGCGCCACGCTACTCGTAAGAGTGAAAAATTAGTAATTTTGTATCAACGTCCAAAATTCACCAAAATTGATTAATTTTGTGTCAATTCACAAAATTCAATTTTTTAACCTAATTTTGTATCGACTCACAAAAATTAGATTTTTTCCCTAAAACGGAGCAAACACGATATCTTGATCCCTATTGGTCAAGAATAAACCTAGGCAAGCTAGTAATCGGCTCATCATGGAGCCAGTAGGAATAAAATCTTAAAGAAAGTTGGAAAAATAACCAAAGGGGAAACCGTGACTGATTAGATCAGTCACGGATAGAGCGCAACCGCGCCACTTGGCCGGCCGGTTTGCCCTAGCTCACGCCCCACATGGCCGACCGGCCCTGCTCTACATTGGCCTCCAAGCGCCCTCTTTCCTATCGGCCAATCACATCACTTCTACGCTACAAGCTCCGCTTTGAATTGTTAATAGAAGTAGGTCGAAACATTCAATTTCTTAAGAAAATAGATCTTGGCCGCCCAAGTTAGTCGCAAACTGATCACGACCACATGACTTGGCCGACTACATTAACTAACCTAAACCCTTACAAGCTCGACAAATAGGGTGCTGTTGTGATGACCGACCACCCATCTATTGCCTCGACCAATCACATCGCTCCTAACCTACCTGGTCCGCTCCAAATTGTTGGCTAAAGTAGGGTAGTCGAGCTGCTTCTTTATATATAAAAATTAAATCTAAGCCGTCCATTTCAGTCGCAGAATGATCACAACCACATGACTTGGCCGGTCAATTTAACAAGCTTGGCTCTCTCCTAGCATGACCGAGCAAGCTCCATGATAGCCACCTGCGGCCCCTCTATTATTTCAGCCAATCAAAACGCTCATATCCTACAAGATCTGCTCTAAATCGTCGACCAAAATAGGCTAGTCGAGCTGCTTACAAAGGTTTTAATTAGGTCAACGACGACCAAAAACTGCCGCAAATCATCTCAGCCGTTCAACTTGGCTAGCTGATTTGGCCGGCCTAGATCCAACTTCAGGTGACCAATGAGGTACCGTAATGGCCACCTCCCATCCTTCTTCTTAACAGATCGGTCATGTCATCCACAACCTACCTGTATAGCCACCAATGGCCAGCCAAAGAGGGGTGGTCACGCTACCTTTAAAGTTATGGAACTTGCGACTAATTCAAGCAGGCGCTATACAACGATGCTTCATATGCATCACATATTTTGAGCTGCTTGCTTGAAAACGATGCTTTACATGCAATATTTTTACGATATCGTTTTCATAAATAATATATTATTTATTTATTTATTTAACTACAAGCACCATGTCCTATTTTTTGAATACTATTCATGGCAAGTCCCATTCATACGACTTGATTTGTCACTTATGGCTACCTGCTGCCTAGCTTGCGCGTGATTGGTCGAAATATTTAGGTTTTACAAACAAGACCCACAATATATGTTAGTTGCTGGAATAATCATATATTCATGACCACTTCTCGCATGTCATAGTGGTGGGCCCACTCAGCAACTACCATGCAGGACTTGCTCTACTCTTCATTATTAGTCGTGATGTGACTTGATCCATATCATATAGACTTTACCATGTAAGTAGTATAACCATGCAAGTCACGAATAAGTATTATTTTCTACAAAAATACTCGAGACATCAAACATATCACAATTGGAGGATGTTCATCAGGGTATTGGTCTAGCGGTTTACAGCATCCGGTGTGCAGTACACCCATTATGAGAATGTGACAAGAAGAGCAAGCAGCTAACGAGTAAAGGAGAAGTTGGTACATGAATTCCAGTCCTACCTTCATAGTAGGAGCACGGTTTTACCACCTTCACACGTATCCACTACTTCAGTACTCCACATAAATTCCACTTCCTATGAGATCGGGGTGTTCGACTATGACTTGATATAAATAGATTTTCAGTATATTCAATGAACAACTAACACAAGTATCCAGAGAACACAGAGAACTTACAGCTTGTCATCTTTTGCAACTAGTTCTATTTTCTGAGATAAGTCATAAAACAACCACACCTTATAGTGCCCGTCTCTCTGATCTCAACACCTTATCTGCTTCCCTTCCTAAGATCAACCCTTCTCCTTCATTTTGTGACCGAAGCAAGACTGGAACAGCCGTTTCTTGGTTTAGGACATAATTGTACAGATTGATCTCTCGAATCTAAAGTACTCATGTGCAGTACATTTGTTTAGGGTCTAGACTCGTTTCTCATCAACCTACCCATTTTTACTCTTTTCTCCAGAATCAGTTTTTACCCTACTACAGTATATTATACAATTTTTTTTTATCTGTCTTATGATAAGATAAAAGACGATTGGGATGCTCCAGATGCCTTCCGACGACTTGGATTATGTCATAGGCCTCTCCATTTTAACCTTGTTATTTTATTAAAAGTATGAATTTAACTCTCGAATATTGTACACAGGTTATGGTATATTTAAATTTCTTCCTCTAGTTTTCTTATGAAAAACAATTAAATACCAAAAATAATAATTATGGTAATAATAAGAATGGAGTGGGAAGGCAGAGGTCTTGCCAGGAGTTCATTGTTTCGTCATCTCAATGATCGGAAATTAGTTCATAGGAAAGGGAATGATTGGTGTAGGGAGAGAATTCGCAGTAATGCCAATGTTTTCAAAGCATAAAAAGATGTTTTACTTTAACCGAAAATGTGGTTCTTTCCGGAATGCATGCATTTGCAAGCATAGAAAGAACCCTGTAGACTACACAATGGTGATATAAGTTCAGGCCACTTTAATGGCAGAGGTGTTGATTTCCTCATACATGAAATCCTCAATTCTATAGACTCCGCGGATGTCGATGAAGGTGTTAGCAATGCAACGTGTGAGGAAACATTTCCCCTTTGCCTTACATTGTAATTTCTTGACAAGGTTTTCCAATCTCAAACCCACACTATCAAGAACATCCATTCAAAGTGCAAACTAAACTTTTCCATAGCATTTAAATAATGTCTTGACAAGGTTATACTTAATTATAGGGATATAACTCTATGGATTCAGTTGCTCCTTTTTCCGTTTGTATCCTTCGTAACTATATCCCCAAATGCATCCTGGAAGAGAGGACAGGCACACGTAAAAATCTACAGGCCTCCTACATCAACCAAACATTATCGCAGTGGCGTGAACCTGATGGATGTTTTACAATGGTCTATAAACTCTTGGTTGAAAGTGAATCCCTACAACCAGACAAACCACAGACCATGCGTCACAAATCAAGATGACCTTAAAATTGGATTATATACAGCAACAAACCATGTCTTGATATCCAGTGTAATAGCTCATTCAACTGCAACAATGTTGACAGACCGGCAAACAAACACTCACAGGTCATACTGCTAGCTCACAGTTTCTTAATGATATGACAATTTTAATTCTTACATTCTATAAGTTTTTTCTCTTTGGCGTTCGCTTTAGTTCCTGGTGAAGACAATGAAGATTAGGAATGGTTTATGGAAAATTTGTAGTATTGCATCGACGCTCGTCCTATCACCTTTATTATTGATCGTCATGAAGGGCTGAAGCAAGGTATTCCTAAGGGTTTTCCTATTTCCTATCATAGTTACTGCTTTTATAATTTCAAGAATAACCTTTCTATAAAGAAAGGTCATGAAAAATTCAAAAAAGTTCAGGATTTGTTTCACAAAGCTGCATGCTATTATAGTGTTGTTAAATATGAGTCTGCTTTGGATGAGATGTGTGTTATTGGATGTGGGTGGGTTGCCAAGTATCTCAGAGATATCTATCCCAAGCACTGGGCAAATGCTTACTTTGTAAGATGTAGGTATGGAACACACTTATCAAGTATCGTAGAATCTTTCAATAGTTAGATTCGGCGTGAAAGGAATTTGCATGCATCTGATTTTGTTGATGAGATTAGGATAAAGGTTATGAGGATGAATGAAGAAAGGCACGAGCTTGTTAAAAAAATTCCACATAGTTTGATTCCTATCTTTCAAGATGCACTTAAGGAGCATATCGATATAGGTCGTCCATTGGGTGTTACTGAGTTAGGTAATTATATATTGAACTACATTCTCCTAGTTCTCATGATTCTGATCTGGTGAACATGCACTGTACTTGTCAAAGATGGCGAAAGTTCGGGTTCTCTTGTGCTCATGCTACTACTGCTATAGCTTGTAAGGGTGCTGAGATGTTGCTGCATGTTGAGCGTTATTTTGGTACACATAACTTTCAGTTGACTTATACTCCTGTAATTCTACATATCCCAAATCACGACATACCTGAAGTGTATAATCCTTGAAATAGATTTCTTTCTGGTATTCCAAGTGAAAAAGCGGGGGTCTAACAACCTCACCCAATATTTCGTTTAGGCAATCTGTATGGACAAACTCCAATATAATTCCAAGAGAATCAACTAGACAGTCAGACTCAATCAATGGAAATATATCAAAGAGTTGTATCTCTGTTTCATAATGTAATCAACAAATCAAACAGATAAAAATCCGTGAGCCTGATTATTATGTGAAACAACTTGAACGGTACCAAATACAATTGTTCAAGTGTCAATCAATTATATCAACAACCAAAGGTTGGATTATCTAATTGATTGAACTATGCACAACCTGTGATATTTAAATTATATAAATAAATATAATGCGGAAAAGAAATAACACAGACACCAAAAATTTTGTTAACAAGGAAACCGCAAATGCAGAAAAACCCTGTGACCTAGTCCAGATTTGAACACCATATTGTATTAAGCCGTTACAGACACTAGCCTACTCCAAGTTAACTTCGGACTGGAATGTAGTTGAGCTCTAACCAATCTCACACTGATCAAGGTAAAGTCGCGTTCCTTACTGATGGGTCGGTAGACCGACTTTGTTTTACCGCACGTGCACGGCGTCAAAAAGAGCACACAATAGCAAGCACGGTTCGTTTCCTCAAGGAGTGTGAAAACTACTACTAATTAATATCAAGAACTATCCAATCAAATTCAATATTTTCAGAGATTGTTGTACTAAGAAAATGACTAACAAGTAGAATAAAGCAAATTATAAAGAACTGTAATCAAGAGTATGGAAGTATTAGGGCTACAGAATCCTTTGTAAACTATGTTTACTTATGTTCTATCACAAGGTCTCAGATTTACTCGTGCGAAGTGTCAAACCTAGCTATTAACACACGGAAGACATTTCGTTAAGGATTTATAGACAAGAGTTATCATAAAAGATTGTTTGTTCTCAACCTAGAAAGTAGACATCCCTAGTACTAAGTATACATGACATAGAATATGAGAAATTGAATAGAAGATAAATCATTGTAGAGAAACTCAAACAAATGATATTAAGCTCAAAGTTGGTAGAAACCCTTGTTTTAGAACATGAGTAAACAAAACCTACAAGTTCATCCTTCACCCTAACAATAGGTTTAGCTAGACATGGTTTTTCTCAAAGCCATAAAAAATGATATAGAGATGAATAAACTCAACATATAAGAAAATCAATCAAATGAAATGGAGCTAAACCTAATTGCTTCCCTGATTCCGGCGTATCCTTCTTTGAGTCTGTGTCTTCGTACTTATAGGTATCTTAAAACCTCTCTTCACAGCTGCAAGCACCTCCGAAGCCCGGTCCATTCACGAACACCAATTGCTAAATCCAGGCCCTCTCTAAGGTCCGGCCACAGTAGGCAACTCCATATTCCATCTGCCTGGGCACTACTTCTTACACTCTGCCCCAGCTACTATTCCCTGACCATCTACTTAAGCTACATCCAACCACATCAACCCATCTTCTATGCTTCTAAATCTCCACTTCCTTGTTAAACTGACCCCAGCATCCTAAGTAAAATGAATGCAGCCAATTCATTCTCCAATGCATCTCCAGACCACTCAATCTCCATCTCTGTTGCATGCAATGGACCTGCTTAAACTGACTCAACCAGTTCCATACAAAACATATTAAGCCAGCACTCATTCCAGTCTTCAATTCCCTGTTGCTGCATCCCCATTCACGCCACCACAAATCGAGCCAACTGATTCCTTTACATTTTATTTCAGTTCAAGGATAAATACCTCTTTCTTTGTGGTGCAATCAAAATCCAGATGAAGAGATTTCACAATACAAAATCACATTTAAACCTTACAAATCTCATCTTAGAACACATGAACCCAACACCAATTTGATCACAATTGCCCTCTCCAGATTTCAGACTCAATGGATTAAATCCATTACTTCAATAGCTGACCACCAGCCCATCTCAAACAATCGATGACCTAACTCAGGTACTGGTGTTGAAACCCCAACCATTTCGTGACCACCAGTGCCTTCGAGTATTCAACCATCAAGAATAGATCCACTCCGGCCAACACAGACCCAACTTTGCTCTGCTGCCACAATCAATCCCATCACTGCCGCCAGCAAAAACCATCAACTCTACTGCCTCGGTGTCAAACTCAAATCAGCCCAAATTCGAACCAGAATTCGCACCAACACCCAACACTGACAGCTTTTGCTGTATGTATTTCTGATCGGAGAACTTCAATTTTAACTCCAATTTAAGACTACTAAACCCCCAAATTCGTTGACGGTGTTAACCCCCTTTATGTTGTTGCTGTTGGTGGAGGAGATCTTCAAATTCATTGCTTGTAAAAGAACTTAAAGCGCCAAGGAACCCTATTGATCCATTGTCTCTTCTGGTGTATACCATTACCGAAATTCCAATATTTTAAGTTTCTATCTTGAGTCGGCATCGGTTGCTTGACGAGTTGCTTCTCTCTGTTGTTACCAGCTTGAATGAGAAAGAAAATAAACTTTATTTTTCTTTTTTTGATTGAGAAATGTGGTCGAGAGACAGCCACGTTTCACATTTCACTCCCTTGTGCATCTCACATGTTTGGCAAAGAGAATTAACCTTTCTAGCCATGTTATGGCGTATGTAGCTATGGCCTTGCTGATGCCGTGAGCCATTTTGATGCTTTCACCGTAAACGCCATTTAGTTTCTACTTTACCGATTTATTCTTCGGGTGAATAAAATTGATTGTATCTCCTGTAAAAACTCTAAAAGATAATTATTAATGAAATATCGAGACCTAGCTAGTGTAAATATGGGAGTAGAAAGTCGCACTTTCGTGCTTATCAAATTCCCCCACACTTACATTTTGCTAGTCCCGAGCAAAACAAGAAAACATCATATCCGTTACACAGCTGGATATGGAGAGACGTCTACTAAACAGCTAGACGGATCCACTAAACAGTGGTATCGAGATGTCTGCTAAACAGCTAGACAGAACCACTTAACAGTGGTATAGAAGTGTTTGCTAAACAGCAAGACGAACCACTAAACAGTGGCTTAAAGAAGTCTGCTAAACAGCGAGACTGATAATCAGAATAACCCGTTAAACAGCTGGTCATATCATGCATTTTTTTTTTATCGTTAAGAATTCCTAACGAAAGTGAAACCTATAAAAATCTGAGTGTTACCCACTCCCCCACACTTAATCATTACATTGTCCTCAATGTAATTGAGTCGTCCAACGTAAAAGTCAAGATGGGAAAATTCACAAGCAAACAAATAAAAGATTAAAGATAAAGAAAAGGGAAAAAATTTGGTGGGTTGACTCCCACGAAGCAAAATCCAATGGGTTGACTCCCATTAAGCATAATCTTTTGTATCCCTGCAAAAAGAAAACGAAACATAAAAAGTAACAAAAATCTACTAATATACAACAACAAGAATCCAAACAGTTTTAGTCTTGATAGACCGGATCTTCGAGGAGGACAGTTTCCACCTCGGTATTGATGAGCTCTAAAAATGGTTTCACTCGTTGTCCATTAACCTTAAATACATTACCAGATTCTCTGTTCTCAAGTTCGACAGCCCCATGAGGGAAAACTTCTTTGACATAGTATGGGCCTGTCCAACGTGATCTCAACTTGCCCGGAAATAAATGCAACCTAGAATTATACAAGAGAACTTTCTGCCCAAGTTCAAATGACTTACGACTAATCGACTTATCATGAAACACTTTAGTTTTCTCTTTGTAAAGCTTTGCATTTCATATGCATCATTCCTAATCTCTTCTAACTCATTGAGTTGAAGCTTACGGTGATTTCAAGCTGCAGACAAATCAACATTAAAAGTCTTATTGGCCCAATGGGCATTATGTTCTAACTCAACAGGTAAATGACATGCCTTTCCATAGACAAGTCGATACGGAAACATACCAATGGGTGTCTTATAAGCAGTTCGGTAAGCCCAAAGTGCATCAAGTAATCGTGCAGACCAATCTTTACGATTTGGATTCACCGTTTTCTCTATATTTACTTAATTTGTCGGTTAGAAACTTCGACTTGACCACAAGTCTGGGGGTGATATGGTGTAGAGACTTTATGAGTAATGGAGTACTTACTTAAAAGAGCCTTAAAAGAACTATTGCAAAAATGTGACCCTCCATCACTAATAATGGCTCGAGGGGTACCAAATCGAGAAAATATGTATTCTCTAACGAACTTGATCACAATGTTGCGATCATTCGTCTTGGTAGGTATGGCCTCTACCCATTTGGACACATAATCAACCGCTAACAAGATGTATACATTACCGTTTGAAGAAGGGAAAGGTCCCATGAATTCTATTCCCCATACGTCAAATATTTCCACTATCAATATGGAGTTCAGCGGCATCATGTTGCGCCGAGTAATCCTTCCCAGCTTTTGGCACCTGTCACAACTTCGACAAAACTCATGAGTATCATGAAACAAAGTAGGCTAATAAAAACCACATTGCAGAATTTTGGCAGCAGTTTTCTTAGAGCTAAAATGGCCACCACAAGCATAAGAATGGCAAAAAGTGATAACAATCATAATTTCATCATTAGGCAAACATCTACGAATAATCTGATCAGGATAATATTTTAACAAATATGGGTCATCCCAAAAATAATGCTTCACCTTGGCTAAAAATTTAGTTCTATCTTGTTTCGACCAATGTTCAGGAATTTGACCAATAACAAGATAATTAACAATATCAGCAAACCAAGGTAATTGCGAGACAACAAACAATTGTTCATCGGTAAATTATTCATGCAAAGGCAAAGAATCAGTAGAAGATTCTGAAATGATCCTAGAAAGGTGATCTGCCACTACGTTTTCGGAACCTTTCTTTTCCTGAATATCAAAATCAAATTCTTGCAGCAATAATATCCATCTACTCAACCTAGGTTTAGCATCCTTCTTGGAAAGAAGGTACTTTAATGCAGCATGATCAGAGAATATAATGATTTTAGACCCTAAAAGATAAGGTCTGAACTTTTCTAAGGAAAACACAATCGATAAGAGTTCTTTTTCAGTAGTGGTGTAATTCAATTGTGCATCATTCAATGTCTTACTAGCATAGTAAATAACATGCTGTGCTTTATCCTTGCGCTGTCCTAAAACATCTCCAACTGCAAAATTAGAAGCATCACACATAATCTCAAATGGAAAATTCCAATTAGGCGGTTGTATAATAGGGGCAGAAGTTAACAACAATTTCAGCTTCTCAAAAGCTGCAACACAAATTTCAGCTTCCAATGCATCTCAAGACCACTCAATCGCCATCTCTGCTGCCTGCAATGGACCTGCTTAAACTGACTCAACCAGTTCCATACAAAACCAATTAAGCCAACACTCATTCTAGTCTTCAATTCCGTGTTGCTGCATCCCCATTCACGCCACCACAAATCGAGCCAACTGATTCCTTTACATCTTATTTCAGTTCAAGGATAAATACCCCTTTCTTTGTGGTGCAATCAAAATCAAGATGCAGAGATTTCATAATACAAAATCACATTCAAACCTTACAAATCTCATCCTAGACCACATGAACCCAACACCAATTTGATCACAATTTCCCTCTCCAGATTCCAGACTCAATGGATTAAATCCATTACTTCAATAGCTGACCACCAGCCCATCTCAAACAATCGATGACCTAACTCAGGTACTGGTGTTGAAACCCCAACCAATTCGCGACCACCAGTGCCTTCGAGTATTTAACCATCAAGAACAGATCCACTCCAGCCAACACAGACCCAACTTTGCTCTGCTGCCACAATCAATCCCATCACTGCCGCCAGCAAAAACAATCAACTCTACTGCCTCGGTGTCAAACTCAAATCATCCCAAATTTGAACTAGAATTCGCACCAACACCCAACACTGACAACTTTGAATCATTGTTGCTGTATGTATTTCTGATCGGAGAACTTCAATTTTAACTCCAATTTAAGACTACTAAACCCCCAAATTCGTTAACGGTGTTAACCCCCTTTCTGTTGTTGCTGCTGGTGGAGGAGATCTTCAAATTCATTGCTTGTAAAAGAACTTACAGGGCCAAGGAACCCCATTGATCCATTGTCTCTGCTGGTGTATACCATTACCGAAATTCCAATCTTTGAAGTTTCTATCTCGAGTTGGCATCGGCTGCTTGACGAGTTGCTTCTCTCTGTTGTTACCAGCTTGAATGAGAAAGAAAATAAACTTTATTTTTCTTGTTTTGATTGAGAAATGTGGTCGAAAGACAGCCACGTTTCACATTTCACTCCCTTGTGAATCTCACATGTTTGGAAAAGAGAATTAACCTTTCTAGCCATGTTATGGCGTATGTAGCTATGGCCTTGCTGATGTCGTGAGCCATTTTGATGCTTTCGCCGCAAACGCCATTTAGTTTCAACTTTACCCATTTATTCTTCGGGTAAATAAAATTGCTTGTATCTCCTGTAAAAACTCTAAAAAATAATTATTAGTCAAATATCGAGACCAAGCTAGTGTAAATATGGGAGTAGAAAATCGCACTTTTGTACTTATCACTTACGTCTCTGAATCCCAGCAGGACTATACGCACTTGATTCCCTTAGCTGATCTCACCCACAACTACGAGTTGTTACGACCCAAAGTCGAAGACTTGATAAACCAATCTGTCTCACACAGAAAAGTCTATTGAATAGATAAATCTGTCTTCCACAGAAATACCTAGAATTTTTGTTCCGTATTTTGATAAATCAAGGTGAACAGGAACCAATTGATACACCGGACTTATATTCCCGAAGAACAGCTTATTAATATCAATCACCTCATAATAATCTTAATCGTATGGTAGCGAAACAAGATATTGTGGAATCACAAATGATGAGACGAAGATGTTTGTGGCTACTTTTTATCTTGCCTATTGGAGATTAAATCTAGAGCAAATCTTAGAGAAGATAGTACTCAATCACGATAGAAAACAACAAGATCAGAACACGCAATTACAGAGAAATAGTTGGGTCTGGCTTCACAATCCCAATGAAGTCTTCAAGTCATTAACCTACATTGTTTTGGAAAAAACCTAAAGTTAAAAGAGAATCGACTTTAGTCGCAACTAGTATCACACAAGAGGTGTGGGGATTTGGTTTCCCAGTTGCTAGAGTTCTCCCTTATATAGTCTTCGAATTAGGGTTTGCAATCAATGTTACCTTGGTAACAAGGCATTCAATATTCACCGTTAGATGAAAACCTGATTAGACTCAAGCTAATATCTTGTAACCGTTAGATCGAACTTAGCTTGTTACACACAAATGAAAAGTGACTTCATTTAGATATGAGTAACCGTACCTAAACTTGTACACCTTGTTGGCTCAACAATAGTTAATCGAAGTTAGCCATATGAACACTTTCATATCAACCTTATTCATCTTAACCATAACTAGTTGAAATGACTCAAATGAAACTAGTTCTAGAGTTGTTCAATTGTTTATATTCTCATAGAAGTATACAAGACACAATTGAAACAAAATTGATTTTGATTCACTCGAATCAATTCATGAACATTATAGCCACGATTTTCAAAAGATTGCATTCCTTAATATATAAATGTATTAGTTCATGAACAAACCGATTTTAGAACATAACCTACTCAAGTATGCAAACAGGTACGCATACCTAAGTGGCCGGACTAAGTTTGGGTTCGCCAGTATGCGAACGGGTACGCATACCTTCCAAACTCAGTTGAATTTCCGGACATGAACTTTACGTCAGTACGCATACGGGTATGCATACTAAGTTCCCGGACTTTCATTAAACCAACCAGTACGCATACGGGTATGCATACCATGGTTCCCGGACTTGGAATAACTTGCAACAGTTAGCATACAAGTACACATATTATGCTATATACAATCATGGTTAATAGTTATAAACTCCAATTCAATCATTGAAACATTCTTAGAAGACGACAATAGCTGTCTCACACAAACTATTAGCTTCAAAGAAATTTTCAAGTGATCGAATGATCAATACGAAACATTCCGAGTCTACATCAAATGACTGTCTCACAAAAATCATGTAAGATGTTACCAGACGATTTTCACATGATCATCTTTTGACTTTCGTCAAGAATATAAGATGAACTTGGTTAAAGTGAAAGATTACCAACACATATTTCGAGAAATATGTAAGCGAGTTAAACTCATCTCGAAATATCAAATGTGTATAATCAAAGTCTATATAGCTATACGACTTTTGTCTCAAATAGGAGATAGAGTAGATAGACTTTTGAGTGATAGATGAGTTCAAGTCTCCACATACCTTTTGTTGATGAATTTCCACAATCTCCCCTTAGTAGTTCTTCGTCTTCAATTGATGAACGTCGTGAAGTCTAATGCTGAACTACACTTTCTATCCTAATCCGGGACTTAGCTATAAGTAGACTAGAAATCAAGACTTATAGTTTTGGCAACTAAACTTGACAAACAAGCTTGAGATAGCAACGCTTGCGAGTTTGACCGAGCAGTGTTCTAACAATCTCCCCCTTTTTCAATTTTAGTGACAAAACTATCAATACATATAGATTACAAAATAGATAAACTTTGTTGCTTCTCATCCAAATGCTTGATTTCCTTGGTTCTTCAACATTACTCGAAATCTTCGTCACTTCCAAGTACTCCGGTGATTCTGAATGTGTTCAACTCAGCATCATAGTTGTTGAAGTTCCGTAGCTATAACAATGAGAAAACAGTAGCTCTCAATCATTGTTATACAGTGTCGTAGTATTATTCCACAGCATCAAAGTCCAATTGTATCACAACTTTGACAACAATACTATGGTGATATATATCACTCCCCCTTAGTCAATACTTCATCTCACAATGAAAACCACTCCCCCTTACATAATGATCCGTAAACCATATATATTTGTAGTGTGAACTACACATTAATTCTCCCCCTTTTTGTCAATATAAATTGGCAAAGGTACGAAAATTAGTGGGATCATAATGAAATTCTCATAGAGATGCTTCATGACTAAAAGAGAACATATCAACTTTGTTTCGATGATTTCACATAGTCGAAACTTAGTGTATTCATCAAAGAGTTTATAAAGATACAAGAAAACTCCTACAATATTCCACAGCCGCACTCCCCATAAAGCTTTGACAATTAAGGACAAGTTCAATTAAGAACTCTCCCCCATATAATGTCATTCTCGAAAGAACAACAAGAGTGACCTTACTTTTGCAAGAAAAAGATTTCTTTGGACATTAACAAATTACATGAACATGAATTTTTATCCAGAAAACTCAATTAAATTAACCACAAGAGAACCCATGATTAATTTAATCGGAAATGCTCAACATAAGAGAACTTACGGACCCACACAATACTTTCATATAGAAGTGGATCAGGGAAAGATCAATACTGCGGAATATTCAAAGATTCATTCTATTTTTCATCAATATTTGCATAAAGACATATAATAGACTTAATCTTTGCAATCAAAAGTCCATCGTATCTTCCATCAATATTTCCATAATGACATAATAGGCTTAACTTTTGACATATATGGGACAATCATAGTTCACGGACGCAAACATACATACTGTATCCCATAACAATTTTTGCAATACATAAAATCATCTTCCAAATAAACTTTAGAATTTTAAATAAATAAATCTAAAAACATTGCAAGATGAAAATCGTTGACAATAGCTATGTGTACTCACAATAATTGTTATTCCAAACCCTAGCTATCCTTCTTAAAACACAAGAATAAATTCTCATGAGAAGTTTCCTAGATATTAATTTAAGCAAGAAACGAATGTCATTTCACTTACTTTGAAGACTCTTCTCATACTCCCTATAATCATCAAGCTCATCTTCGATTAGATCAATCCTGGATTCAAGATTATCCATGTTGTCTTCAAGTCTTTTGATTGAGGATTCTAGTTCACTTTTCAACGCACGTACTTGCTCCAAGACAAGATTCATGGTTAATGAGAGTTTATCAAAATGAGAAACAGTTGGGTTTCCATCAGAGGATGAATCACGTTTATCTTGACACATCTCATTATCAGAAGAACCAAAACGAACTTTCTTAGAGGGAAAGAGAACAGTCCATACATCATCTTCTTTACTAGAAAGACTTGATGAGGACATGATAGAGAAGGTAAATGAAATGCTTGCTTAAATAATAGAAATCTTCTATTTAAAAGGAAGAAGAGATGAGATAAATTCCCAAAAATACCTTTGACAAAAACCCTAATTTTTTTTTAAAAGAATTTAAATAGGAAGACCATCCAAGTGTTCAGAAACGGTTCTTAGCTCAATAACTGAAATTTGAGCAATTTAGGTAGATACAAGAACAAGTCATTAGAATTTTTTTCACAACCCTCTTGAGATTATAGTTCTTGTCCAAGGGAAAATAGACAAGAACAATCATGAAACTTACAATATGTAATTTCTCCTACCCAAAGAAGGATCAAGAGGTTTCACAAGAGAGGAGGATGATTCTGTTAAACCTTGTTTCAAATTCCTTTTTGTGGAGTGAGAATCCAAAGAGGATATTTTCCTTCCCTTTATATTTTTGAACAGATTGTTTATAGATTTTTGCATACTATGAATGGTTCTGAAAATCTCTTTAGACAATGACCTAGATTTCTTATGAGATTTCCTTTTCTTCTTCTGATAACTTGATTTAGAAGAAGTTTTTTTAAGAAACTTTGTGCAATCCGTTTCTGGGCAATCCTGATTTTTATTCAAGGTATACTCAAGTTTTGTTATGAATTTTACCATGTCTTTCTAATTATGAGAGAAATTAGAACACGACAAAATCACAGGAGTAATATACTGATTTGGTTTGCTAGAACATATCGAAGAGCATCGATCTTTCTTTTTAAAATCACAGTTGCGAGAAGTCACATTTTCTTTTCTTAATGTTTTCAATTGACATTCCAGATTTTCAATCCTTTTAATCCGGGCTTCCTTTTCCAGTTGAAAATTTCTCTTAATCAAGTGTAGATGTTTGGTCAAGAGGTCGAATTTTTTTACTGGAGAAGTTTGATTGTTTATCATGGAATAGTCAGAGCTGTCGGAAGAACAAGAGTGATTATCAGCAAAATAAGTGAGAAAACTTTCACGGGCTTCTTCCTCAGGACAGTAGCCAAGAGTTTTCATCCATGCTTTTGTTATCTCACTCACTTCCTTATCAGGAACACCCGAAATGTGATGGTCACATTTGTAGCACAAGGAATGAGGTCCATTATCATAGTTTTTGTGAACTTTCTTATCCATTTCATTGATTGAGGAAGATTTTTTATGAGACCTTCTTTTTCTTCTCCTAAGATTTTTCTTTAACTGTTGTACACACAGTGAAAGAGTAGAATTAAAGCAATTCTTATCCTTCAGATCAATCAATGTTGGACACAGAGAACTTACATCAGAGGAAGCAACGGAATTGCATCTCATACGAAGTTTTTCTCTTTTACTAAGTTCAAGATAAAAAATCTTTAGCTTTCCTACCATAAAATTTCTGGATAGAGTATCATGGTTGTTTCCTTCAATGATGGCATGTTTCTTAGAATCGTATTTGGCTCGCAACGATCTGAGAATTTTTATCACAATGTCCTTTTCAGGAATAGTCTCACCCAACGCAAAAGATGCATTAAAATTTCAGAAACTTTGTAATTAAACTCATCAAATGAATCTTCATCAGCCGTACGAAGGTTTTCCCAATCATAATTCAGGTTTTGAAGCCTAGCTTCCTTTTCAGAGGTATTCCCTTCGAATACAGTTTCTAAGAAATCCCACGCATTTTTAGACCGAGTGCACGTAGTTACATGGTGCTGAAGATCTGGGGTAATGGCATGAATGATAGCATTTAAACTATCAGAATTTTGTTTTGCAGCGAGAATCTCGTTAGGTTCATATCTACCAATATCCTTTGCAATAGAAACACCGTCTACTGTAACCATTGGAGGATCATATCTATTAAGAACATAAACCCATGATTAAAAATCACGCGCTTGAAGAAAGGTACGCATAGCAATTTTCCACCATAAGTAATATGGGCCATCAAAGACTGGTGGTACGTTTACTGAGATAACACTTTGTCCATAGAGTCATATCGCTACAAACACAGACTTATAAGGTCTTAAACGTGTTTGCCTGCTCTGATACCAATTGAAAAAGCGGGGGTCTAACAACCTTACCCAATATTTTGGTTAGGTAATCTGTATGGACAAACTCCAATATAATTCCAAGAGAATCAACTAGACAGTCAGACTCAATCAATGGAAATATATCAAAGAGTTGTATCTCTGTTTCACAGTGTAATCAGCAAATCAAACATATAGAAATCCGTGAGCCTGATTATTATGTGAAACAACTTGAACGATACCAAAGACCAATGTTCAAGTATCAATAAATTATATCAACAACCAAAGGTTGTATTATCTAATTGATTGAACTACGCATAACCTGTGATATTTCTATTATATAAACAAATATAATTCAGAAAAGAAATAACACAGACACCAGAAATTTTGTTAACGAGGAAACCGCAAATGCAGAAAAGCCTCGGGACCTAGTCCAGATTTGAACACCACACTGTATTAAGCCACTACAGACACTAGCCTACTCCAAGTTAACTTCGGACTGGATGTAGTTGAGCCCTAACCAATCTCACACTGATTAAGGTACGGTCGCGTTCCTTACGTCTCTGAATCCCAGCAGGACTCTACGCACTTGATTCCCTTAGCTGATTTCACCCACAACTACGAGTTGTTATGACCCAAAGTCGAAGACTTGATAAACCAATCTTTCTCATACAGAAAAGTCTATTGAATAGATAAATCTGTCTTCCACAGAAATACTTAGAAGTTTTGTTCCGTCTTTTGATAAATCAAGGTGAATAGGAACCAATTGATACACCGGACTTATATTCTCGAAGAACAGCCTAGTAATATCAATCACCTCATAATAATCTTAATCGTATGGTAGCGAAACAAGATATTGTGGAATCACAAATGATGAGACGAAGATGTTTGTGGCTACTTTTTATCTTTCCTATTGGAGATTAAATCTCGAGCAAATCTTAGAGAAGATAGTACACAATCACGATAGAAAACAGCAAGATCAGAACACGCAACTACAGAGAAATAGTTGGGTCTGGCTTCACAATCCCAATGAAGTCTTCAAGTCGTTAACCTACAGGGTTTTGGAAAAAACCTAAGGTTAAAGGAGAATCGACTCTAGTCGAAACTAGTATCACACATGAGGTGTAGGGATTAGGTTTCCCAGTTGCTAGAGTTCACCCTTATATAGTCTTCAAATCAGGGTTTGAAATCTATGTTACCTTGGTAACAAGGAATTCAATATTCACTGTTAGAGTCGAAGTTTACTGTCTATGTTACCTTGGCCTCAACATATATGCACCTTAAGGAAGACAGTAAACCCGCGAATCCCCTGTCAGCGGGTTTACTGTCTTCCTTAAGGTGCATATATGTTGAGGCTTTGAATACGGATTTTACTTTTCTAGTAAAGGGCAAGGCCTGGCCATACAAGATAAGGGTTCGGATTTCATCACCGTTCTCTTCTTGCCCGCCTTAGGAAAACGATACTGAACGCGAACCTAAGCTTAAAATATTGACTAGAACGAGACCGATAGGGTAACGAGCTTGTAGGAAAGTCGTTCAAAAGGATCGTATTGGGTATCTTGTTAGCCTAACTCAAAGTTCAGGAAGATTACTGTAAGTCGATTAGAGCCGCCTTGTAACCCAGGGAAGCGTTGCCAAAGAGGTGGGGGTATCAAAGCTCCTCTGAGCTTCTCCTACTTCTCTTCGACTTACTTTATTCGGATCGTCCTACGAGGTTTGCTAAAATTGTACCTAGTTTCCTCTTGGAAGAGTAGAAGCTGGTCTAGAAACAATCTAAGTGGAGCCATCATGCTTGTTGTTTGCTAGATTTTATAGGTTTGATTTGGTCGAGTCAACCTTGTTTGTGATTGTGTAGAATTCCCTTGCAATTAAGAATGTCGAACTGGTATGATAGAAGCCAATACAATGAATATCCGACTGAGTTTCAAAATGGACATTATTCACACTACGACCATAGTGTAAATAGTGGTTGGGAACACCAACCTTTTGAAGGTTATGGTTCATACCATGGTGAGCCCAATTACTATCCACACACACACCGGTTATACGAGCAAGAAAATATGGATTATTATAGTGCTAGTACCTCGTCTTTGGACAATACAATCAAACTGTTGAAAACTAGTCCTTATTATGATCCTTCTGTTTATGATCCTTCCGTATCTTTAGAAGAGTCTCTTAAGCAGTTAACTGAACAGACAAATAGGTTTGTGTCGGAAATGAATAGACGAACTGCACCATTGAGAAAACTTTCTATAGAGGAATCCCTCAAGCAAATGGCTGAGACGAACGAAAGACTTGCTCGAAATAATCTTGATTTCCAATACAGTGTTTCCAATAGTACTATTGAAAATGAGGATAGTTATTTGCATAATCAAGATGACGAGGTTAGCATTGGAAACACTAGTTTAGACGAGGTTCGACCATTTTCATGTTATTACAATGATGATTATGACGAGGATAGTATTGATGAAGAATATGAAATTTGTAGGCATAGTGATCAGGAATTTGTTACTCCAATTGAGCTTTATAATGATAATGTTATTTCTTGTTCAAATCCAAATAATTTTAATAATTATTCACCTATTCAAAAGGACGAGGATTTGTCTAGAGATATCCCCGGTTTAGATGATGTAGTTTTTCCTTTTGATTACGAAGCCGATAGTGGTTTAGGGGAATGGGTTTATTCTGAAAATATTGTTTTAGAGTCTAGCGACTTAGAAATAATAGTCTTAGACAAAGAAGATGAACTCGTAGAGCTTTTAAATTTGAGTGAGGATACATCACCTGAGTATAACCTAGAAGAAGCAATTGACTATTTTCAGGATTCTGATGATCTAGAAATTAGGGAAATTATAGCTAGTCTATCCAGAGACACCCAAAACTCTAAGTTTGGGGGTGATTATCATTCTCCATGTGCCTTACCTTTAGGTTTTGTTCTTCCCCGGCAGCGAAGAAGAACAAAAATAATAAAAATAAATCTAAAAATCCTAAAAACAAGTCCCCAGCAGCGGCGCCAAAAACTGATGTGAATTTTAGTTGTAGTGAAAGTGGTGAGTAGGTTCGATGCTCGAACTTGTGAAGGATTCTTTTAGACTCAAATTAACTAAAATAAAATTGTATCAAATTATTAAAAAAAAAACACCGAGACTTTGGATTCCACCATTGACCAATTATTTGATAAATTCTAATCAATATTCATGCAATATTTTTCTTTAAGTTGACTCTAATATTTGCCTCTAATTTGGTTCTTGAAGTAATAATTGTAAGCACGAAGCATGAAACATCAAAAGTATTAAAACCAAGCATGTCCCATCAAAACACTTCACAACTACTCAATAAAAACCAATTTTTCTTTTAAGTTCTATGAAAAAAATCATGTAAAATAATTGCAATAAATAATTAAAATAGAACTATACCACTTTTCATGGAACAATGGCTTCCTCCGTCGCCTCGGCTAAGGGGTTTAGCTCCTCATATTAATCTCTTGCTCAAAATACATCTTTGGTGTTCAAAAGTTGATTAAAAGAGTGAAAAGTTCTAAACAGCGGGTTCTGTAACTAATATAAGTGTTACAGTATTTCTACAGAGAACCCGTTGCGAAGTGAAGATAACTGTTGCAAAAATTGTTACAAAAGGTTTAAAGTTTGAAAGTTACGGTCACAGAATCTGCGACTTTCTTTTTCTGCTGTTTATGTTCTTCGTCTTCTCCGGTAACAGTTTGCACCAGCAGAACGTGATTTCTTCCAATAATTTTTCTAGCTTCTCTAAGGCTCTAAACTTCCCCTAACTTCTTCCTTCCCTTCCTAGGACCCTAACCAACCCTTTTATACATAGTAGAGCAAAGAAAATTCGAGAATAAACTTGGTTTTTTCCTCCACAGCAAGTTGAGATATTTCCCTTTTTTTTCCCTGTTTCACGTGCATTCGATCAATGAAAGCTGTCCAAACTCCTCCCTTAATAGAAACAAGTCTTTAAGAAGAGTTTCCTTCCACTTCTTCACGTAAGTTTCCAAAAATAAACCAAGAAACTTGCCCAAAATAAACCATGATATTTTTGGAAAGTTTTCGCTTCCAATTCGAGTTCTAGCCACTTTGGATCCATTCCAACACCCTTACCTTGCCTGTTAGGTCCATAGGAACAAACCCAATCAAATTCAGCCCTTTAATCTCCATAAAAATCGATCAAAAATTCATCCACAAAATCGCCTGTGTAAGGAAGAAATTCCCGCCATTTTTGTTTATTTGAAAACGTGAAGAAATTTGTCCTCCCCCTATCCAGTCTCGGTCTGTGCTTAGCAGCTGCCTGAAAATGGGTTACCCCTTATCCAAAGTGAGAGTCCGAATAGCAAATGTCCTCCCAGGAGCCTTTAACAACTTTTCGAGCCAATTTTGCCGCAAAAGCCTATTTCTCCATAAACACCTACAAAGGGATAAAATACCAAAATTAGTACAGAAATGGGTACTAACAGTATACACAAAAGAGATGAAAATAGACACATAAATGCGTCTATCACTTCACAATCCCAATGAAGTCTTCAAGTCGTTAACCTACAGGGTTTTGGAAAAAACCTAAGGTTAAAGGAGAATCGACTCTAGTCGAAACTAGTATCACACATGAGGTGTAGGGATTAGGTTTCCCAGTTGCTAGAGTTCACCCTTATATAGTCTTCAAATCAGGGTTTGCAATCTATGTTACCTTGGTAACAAGGAATTCAATATTCACTGTTAGATGAAAACCTGATTAGACTGAAGCTAATATCTTTTAACCGTTAGATCTAACTTAGCTTGTTACACACAAATGAAAAGTGACGTCATTTAGATATGAGTAACCGTACCTAAACATGTACACATTGTTGGTTCAACAATAGTTAACCGAAGTTAGCCATATGAACACTTTCATATCAACCTTATTCATCTAAACCATAACTAGTTCAAATGACTCAAGTGAAACTAGTTATAGAGTTGTTCAATTGTTTATATTCTCATAAAAGTATACAAGACACAGTTGAAGCAAAATCGATTTTGATTCACTCGAATCAATTTAAGAACATTATATCCACGATTTGCAAAAAATTACATTCCTTAATATATAAATGTATTAGTTCATGAACAACCCGATTTTAGAACATAACTTTTTTGGGGTAAAAACTGATTCTGCTGGTTTTGGTAAATTTGGGTGTGCCGCCGAGAAACGAATCTAAACCCTAAACAAATGCACTGCACAGGAGTACTTTAGATTCGAGAGATCAATCTGTACAATCCTGGCCTAAACCAAAAAATGGCCGTTCCAGTCTTGCTTCGGTCACAACATAAAGGAGAAGGGTTGATCTTAGGGAGGGAAGCGAAGAAGGTGTTGAGATCAGAATGGTTAACTCTGAAGGTGTGGTTATTTTATGACTTATATCAGAATATTTAACTGGCTTGTAGAATGTAAGCTATCAGTTCTTGGTATTTTTCTGGATACTTGTGTTGATAACCAAAAAATGTTGTTGTTAGTCAACATAGGTCAAAACCTATTTATATCAGTCATAGTTGCACGCACCCTGATCTCATAGGAAGTAGGAGTAGTTGAGTGATGGAGAAGTGGGATCGTGTGAAAATGTAGAAAATCATGTCTTACTATGAGGGAAGACGAGTCAGTTTACACCCACTACTTCTCTGCTGCACTAATTGTCCGCCTTTCCTGATACTTTCTCATAATGAGCGTGTTGCACGCCGCACGCTGTAAACCGCCAGACCAATACCCTGATGAACATCCCCCAGTTTGTGACATGTTTGATGTCTCGAGTATTATTTTATAGAAAATATGTAGCAAGTTGCTGAATGGGTCTTGCCTAATTATTCTGACCAATCACGCGCAAGCTAGGTGGCAAGTAGTCATGTGTGACGAGCCAAGTCATGAGACTTTCCGCAAAGAATAGCATGTGACGCCATTAGGTTAAATAACTAAGTTATTTGTGAAGCCGATACTCATAAAATATCGTATGTATTCGATGCATGTAAAGCATCGTTTTTAAGCAAGTAGCTCAAAATAATCGATGCATGTGACGCATCGTTTTATTGAGCCTGTCTTGGTTGGTCGCAGAACCTAGTGTCTTAAAAGGAGCGTGACCGGCCATTTTCAGGAAATTGTTGGGAACTATTTATGCATGCCAAAGGTAGGCCGGTCGGTCCCTATAGGAGAGTGATGGCTGATAGCCATTTTGATATCCTATTGGTCGGTCCAAGTTAAATCTAGACCGGTTAAATTGGCTAGCCAAATTGGATGGCTGAGATGATTTGCGGCAGTTATTGGTTGCGGCTAATTTATTTAAGACTTCTATAAGAAGAGCGGCCAGCTATCTTTCGGCGATCGTTTAGGAGCCATATGGGCAAGCCGCGGCTTGGCCGATTGTTCCTTATGGAAGAGAAGTGGTTGTTGGTCATGGCCACATCTTGTTGGCTGCCTAAGATAGGAGTTAGGCCGGCCGATTTGACTGGCGAAGTTGGGAGGCCGAGATGATTTGCGGCAGTTAATAGCTTCCATTGATTTAATTTAGGTTTTAAAAGCCGTGTTGCCAACCCATTTTGGGCCAACGGTTTTTGGTGTCGGCGGCATGCTATAGACTATTCGACCGGCCAGTGCTATAGTCGGGCCGCTGGAGAGTGTATCAGCACCTTGCCCGTTGATTAAGATTGAATCTAGGCCGGTCAATTCGGCTGGCGAAGTTGGACGGCCGAGATTGTTTTGCGACAGTGATGTGTTTCCGTTAACATAAATTAGGGTTTTGTAACCCGCACAGCCAACTCACTTTGGGTAATCGTTTAGCGGCTCCGCTTGCAAGTTGGAAGGATTCCGATTGGCCAGGGCATTAGTGGGCCCACCGGTGTGAATGGTGGTGCTTGTCCGGTCGCGTCAGGAAGCGGCCAAGCTTGATAAATCAGCCGGCCAAAATGTGCGGCTGTGATCATTTTTGAGACTGACATGGGAAGCCCATATTCGGTTCCTTAAGGAATTAGGCGTGTCGACCAACCAATTTCCAACTTTAATTAAAAGTGTGTGTGGCGCTTTTGAAGCAATCTGATTGGTCGATGGGAAAGGGGGCCGGCAAGCAGCAACATGGAGTGTGGCCAGCCGGCCACAGGTGGTGCCTTCCGAAGTAAATCGGTCAGCTAAGTGGCGTGACCACGCTTCCTTTTGCCGCTGCTCTTACTTGCAGCAGTTTCTCTTTATTTCTTGTTTTCTGATTTTTGGTAGGATCTTGCTCCTACTAGCTCCATGATGGATCAATTTCCTAGTTTGCCTAGGTTTAGTTTCGACCAATAGGGTTCGAAATCACGCAGGGCGCAAAAAACCTTATTTTGTAAATTAATAAAATTAGGTTAGAAAGATTGAATTTTTTGAGTTAAAACAAAATCAATCAATTTCTGGTGAATTTTGTGTGTTCATAAAAAATCACTAATTATGTTTCAAAGGGCAGCATAACTTTGCGTGCCTCTAATTAAGTATTTCCATGCATATCTTAATCCTGACACTTCGGGAAATTCATGCTACTCAGTTGCGAGCGAAAATTAATTGTCATGTCATGTCAACATCAAGAGTTCGGCTGGGGAACATAGCATAGAATGAATACTCGGCAGGCTCCAGCATTAGTGAGTAATGCAACTAGGAGCTTAAATACTCATTAGGCTCTATACTAGTGAACAATTCATCTAGGAGGTTGAGTTTCAGTATAATATGAAGAGAGACATAGACACTCATTAGATTCTGATATATTCTTCAAATTCCTTGCGGAATATAGACATATCAAGGTCTACTACTTCTGATGCCGGGTCAGGTAGACAAACCTTTACACTTTTTGCCCTATACTAAAAACCACTATCAATATTAAGTCCCCTGATTAGCACGTAACAGTGACATTGTTGCGGGGTAAGCATTAGATGGTGACAGACGAAATTAAAATTGAAAAGATAAAGCAGAAAGTTGTAATCGTTTTTGACTGTCTTTGCTTAATACTTTCTGCGACCATTACCTTCCTTACAACAAGCTTTCTGTAACTATAGCTCGTCCTTTCTAATAAAAACACCTTATTTGATCAATGAAATCAACTTTTGAGCATATTTCTAATATGAGGAGCTAAACCCCAACACTGGGATGACGGAGGAAGCCCTATTTCACGTATGTGGTAATTCTAATAATTCTTTTATGACTATTTGCATTGATTTTTAATTGATTTATGATTTTTATTGAATGGGTGTGATATTGTTTGATGATGTATGCTTGGTCAATGTATTTTTTATGCATCATGCTTTTGATTTACAGTCATTGCTTTTCAAAAATCTACTTTTGGCAAAGAATAAGAGTCCATATTTTTTAATATTTGAGTTATAATTGATTGGAATTATTATTTTAATCACATGAATGAAATTTGGTGGAATCCTAAGTCCCAGTAACTCTCGCACCTTTGTAATATTTTTGTATATATTTTTATTAAATTTAAAAACTCGAATCTTCACAAGTCCGAGTGAACGACAACCTTACTTACCACTTTAAAATTACATCAATTTTTGGCGCCGCTGCCAGGGACTTGTTTTTAGGGTTTTTAGATTTATTTTTATTATTTTAGTACTTTTTTTATTTTATTTTATTTTATATTTTATTTTTGGACATTCGGACTTTAGGGACATTATTATTTTTTATTTTTATTTAAAAACCTTACGGAAGGGTACCATTAAATATAAACTGTTTGCAGGGAAGGACGATGGTTACGATACTGTCTCGGCCCCTCGGGTTCGCACACTGACATAGGAGTTGGTGGCCTGAGTCGACTACAAACGATTCATCCCCTGTCTGGTACGGGAGGTAAGCTTCTAAACACCCGCGAATCCCCTGTCAGCGGGTTTACTGTCTTCCTTAAGGTGCATATATGTTGAGGCTTTGAATACGTATTTTAATTTCCTAGTAAAGGGCAAGGCCAGGCCATACAAGATAAGGGTTCGGATTTCATCACCGTTTTCTTCTTGCCCGTCTTAGGAAAACGATACCAAACGCGAACCTAAGCATTAAAATATTGACTAGAACGAGACCGATAGGGTAACGAGCTTAATAGGAAAGTCCTTCAAAAGGATCGTATTGGGTATCTTGTTAGCCTAACTCAAAGTTCAGGAAGATTACTGTAAGTCGATTAGAGCCGCCTTGTAACCCAGGGAAGCGTTGCCAAAGAGGTGGGGGTATCAAAGCTCCTCTGAGCTTCTTCTACTTCTCTTCGACTTACTTTATTCGGATCGTCCTACGAGGTTTGCTAAAATTGTACCCAGTTGCCTCTTGGAAGAGTAGAAGCTAGTCTAGAAACAATCTAAGGGAGCCATCATGCTTGTTGTTTGCTAGATTTTATAGGTTTGATTTGGTCGAGTCAGCCTTGTTTGTGATTGTGTAGAATTCCCTTGCAATTAAGAATGTCGAACTGGTATTACAATAGCCAATACAATGAATATCCGACTGAGTTTCAAAATGGACATTATTCATATTACAACCATAGTGTAAATAGTGGTTGGGAACACAACCCTTTTGAAGGTTATGGTTCATACCATGGTGAGCCCAATTACTATCCACACACACACCGGTCATACGAGCAAGAAAATATGGATTATTATAGTGCTAGTACCTCGTCTTTGGACAATACAATCAAACTGTTGAAAACTAGTCCTTATTATGATCCTTCCGTTCCTATTTGTGATCCTTCCGTATCTTTAGAAGAGTCTCTTAAGAAGTTAACTAAGCAAACAAATAGGTTTATGTCGGAAATGAATAGACGAACTGCACCATTGAGAAAACTTTCTATAGAGGAATCCCTCAAGCTGATGGCTGAGATGAACGAAAGACTTGCTCGAAATAATCTTAATTTCCAATACAGTGTTTCCAATAATACCCTTGAAAATGAGGATAGTTATTTGCATAATCAAGATGACGAGGTTAGCATTGGAAACACTAATTTAGACGAGGTTCGACCATTTTCATGTTATTACAATGATGATTATGATGAGGATAGTATTGATGAAGAATCTGAAATATGTAGGCATAGTGATCAGGAATTTGTTACTCCAATTGAGCTTTATAATGATATTGTTGTTTCTAGTTCAAATCCAAATAATTTTAATAATTATTCACCTATTCAAAAGGACGAGGATTTGTCTAGAGATATCCCCGGTTTAGACGATGTAGTTTTTCCTTTTGATTACGAAGACGATAGTGGTTTAGGGGAATGGGTTTATTCTGAAAATGTTGTTTTAGAGTCTAGCGACTTAGAAATAATAGTCTTAGACAAAGAAGATGAACTCGTAGAGATTTTAAATTTGAGTGAGGATACATCACCTGAGTATAACCTAGAAGAAGCAATTGACTATTTTTAGGATTCTGATGATCTAGAAATTAGGGAAATTATAGCTAGTCTATCCAGAGACACCCAAAACTCTAAGTTTGGGGGTGATTATCATTCTCCATGTGCCTTACCTTTAGCTCTTACAAAGATCCCTCACTTGGGACTTGATATCTGTGCCTCGACCATTTTACAAGATTACCTTCATACTCGTTTTCCCGCACTTAATGATGTCCAGGAAGAAGCTCAGAAGTTAGAAACACATCCTCTGGCTGATGTGGTTTGCCCAGGCTATGATACCAAGATTGACTTTGTTTTCCCACCAAATAGTTTTCTTCCAACTGTGGGAACGTTTATATTCCAAATGTGTCGAATATTAAGTTCTGAGACTAAGCGTAAGTACTTTAGGTTAATAAAATCGACACATTTGCTTAAGAATGACCACTACTCTCACTGTGGTCAATTATGTAAGTCAAACCTGATTGACTTAGAGGATCCTCAATTATTTAGGTTATTATTATGTGCTTCTAAGTTTTTATTTGAGTTTTCCAGACTCTAGGACCTAATAATTCGGATCCCACCTATGAAGAAACGCAACCAATGAAAATATTTTTTTTAGACCCTTTCATAGAACCTGAACCTGAACCACAATTAGATATAAATTTCTTAATCAGGAAACTAGGTAAGGGTATGCTAGTCTTATTCATTTCGTTGGTTTATTACAGTTTCCTTTGGTCAGCTCTATTTGGTTTTGAAGACCCATAGTTATTTCGACTACTGTTATACGATTCGAGGTGACTAATCCTTTCTTAGTCTGGCTGAAGACTTTAAACTTAGCACTTCTTGGGAGGTAACCCATGGTTCATGCGACACGGTAATATCTTTCCTTAACTCTTTTTGCTTCAAATGGTAACAGTTTTTCCTTGTTCATGCTTTTAATTTTATCTTTAGAACATTGAGGACAATGTTAGGTTTAAGTTTGGGGGTATGGGAGAAGCTTTTTAGTTGCATTATAAACTCCAGAGCCTAGAAATTTATGCCTATTAAGGATGGCACTAACCAATCTAAGTGGATGGAAGCATTTTGGTTTTAGGAGTTGAGGAACCAATCTGAGTGGATGGAAACATCTATATAGAGTCTATTCATAAAAGCACGGAGCTCAGGTGTTAGAAATAACATGATAGTGTCACCGTATCTCGGAATCATCTTATTACTTCTGTTTTTGTTTTTGCAAATTTTTATGTTGATGTCTGCTGGGTTGAAATAGAGTGATTGAGTTACTAAAAAAAAAAAAAAAAAAGACCAGACCAGACCAGACCAATCGGAATAAATATTAACACTTGGATAGCAATATGTGTGTGTTCTCCCTGTCTCCGTCGCCTAAACAAGCGTGGAATGCAGGATCCACGGGAATTACCATGTAATCTGCTGACAAGAAGCATGCGCTTGGATCCAAAAGATCTAATCATGTCGTTAAAAAAAATAAAAAAAATAAAAAAATATGTGTTCAATAAATCGACCGCTGGTTCCCTTGTATATGCCAGACGAGTTGATCTAGAATTAGGAATATCGACCACTGGTCCCCTTGTATATGCCAGTTGTGTTGATATTAGTCCAGACCAGTATCTCAATCCACTAGGTCATAGGTTCATCTTGGCATTGAAGTCCATTCGCAACCATCTATTTCTATATCCATCTTATTAATCTATTCATGTGATTTGTTTGATTCCGGATATTGATGTCCATAGTGCGACTATCTGAGTAGAGCTTTGTCACTTATATATGAATTTTAGTATGCTTGAGTGCAAACTCGTATACAGCAATTGGAATTTCGCATCAGGGTACTTCCTCCCGTAATCAATAAGTATGCAACCCAAGGAGGTTCTTTAGTGCATTCCAAGGTTCTGCGTAGATAACTAAGGTCTGGAGTAAAGGTTTTGTGGGTATATCTCTAGTAAACCCTCCCAAGACTATAACTCGGCCACTAGGGCCACCTAGGGGTTTAAAGGCTTGTTGCACATGCTAAGTGCAATCGACGATGCCTGCGACAGTGAGTTAGGATTTTATTTTGTAGTTTTGATTTGCTCGGGACTAGCAAATAATAAGTTTGGGGGTATCTGATAGACGCATTATGTGTCTATTTTCATCTCTATTGTGTATATTGTTAGTACCCATTTTTGCACTTATTTTGGTATTTTATCTCTTTGTAGGTGTTTTTGGAGAAATAAGCTTTTGCGGCGAAATTGGCTCGAAAAGTTGATAAATGCAACCCAAGGGACGAGTGTTATACGGACTCTAGCAACGGATAAGGGGCGACCACTGGATAAGGGGTAACCTTACCCCTTCACGTTCAAATTCTAAATTTTGGCGGGAAACCAAAACCAAAATATATACACATTCTGGCAGTTTTGGTGGTAGTGATTTGGAGGAGTTTGAGGTCGATTAAACCTCTGATTTTCATAGGGTAGACTCCTTATGGGTCTAGGAATCTAAAATGGGTGTTGAAATCGATTAAATTGGGCTCAATCGATGGGTTTTGAACTCAACAGCAAAATATAGAAAGTCACGTGTGTGACCGATTTTAGGAAATTTTAGAGAGATTAAAGGCAATATTTTCTTCCCAAAGCTTAATATATATCTAAGGAAGAGTTTAGAATCAAAAGGAAAGCCCGGATATGCATGGAAATTCTAAAACAAGAAATTGCCGCAACTTTGCCATGAAGAGAAAGAAAGAGATTTCGGATGATTTTGGAGAGATTTAATCGCCCTTTTTGATATAAATAGATTGGTTGGGTCATATAGAAGGGGTGTCGAGAGTTTTGGGGGCTGATAAGGGCTGAGGAGTGAGAAATCAAGACGAACAGAAAGCTACCTGCTGCTGTTTTCTGCTGGTGCGGAGCTGAAGAACACGAAGAACATAAGACGCACACTGAACAGTCGCAAAGAACACGAAGAACTTCGACCCACACTGAACCGTCGCAGAAGCAGTCTTATATTCAACTACAGAAAGCTGTTATCGTTTTTGACTGTCTTTGCTTAATACTTTCAGCGACCATTACCTTCCTTACAACAAGCTTTCTGTAACTATAGCTCGTCCTTTCTAATAAAAAAACCTTATTTGATCAATGAAATCAACTTTTGAGCATATTTCTAATATGAGGAGCTAAACCCCAACACTGGGATGACGGAGGAAGCCCTATTCACGCATGTGGTAATTCTAATAATTCTTTTATGACTATTTGCATTGATTTTTAATTGATTTATGATTTTTATTGAATGGGTGTGATATTGTTTGATGATGTATGCTTGGTCAATGTATTTTTGATACATCATGCTTTTGATTTACATTCATTGCTTTTCAAAAATCTACTTTTGGCAAAGAATAAGAGTCCATATTTTTTAATATTTAAGTTATAATTGATTGAAATTATTATTTTAATCACATGAATGAAATTTGGTGGAATCCTAAGTCCCAGTAACTCTCGCACCTTTGTAATATTTTTGTATATATTTTTATTAAATTTAAAAACTCGAATCTTCACAAGTCCGAGTGAACGACAACCTTACTTACCACTTTAAAATTACATCAGGGCATGAGTGCTATGGGCCCAGCCATCTATTCCCGTTCATGGAGAAAAAATGAATCCTTCTTCTGGAAACTCTGTGCGTATAAAAAGGGGTATCAACCCTCTTCCGTTTTTTGTTGCTAGGTCTTGCTCCGTGCTTTCGTCTGCAGCAGCCGGCTCCTCTTCGTCACTATCATCAGTTCCACCACGAGCGTGCCAATCGTCGGCAGCAAGGTAAGTACATCTTGTTCTTTCTTCTTTTTGCAAGTATGAACTTTAATTGTACGTATAACTTCCATGGTTTTAAAATTTCATCAAATCCTGGGTGAACTCCATCGATCCTCTCCGGAATGTGTAATAAGGTTCTGTCTCCAGAAAATGAGCATCCAGCTTCTCCAGTGGATTTCAAAATTTGCCAAACTCCATTGCGCTCAATTGCAAGAGGCCTTGCAATTGAAATGTTCTTTAAATTGTTTGTTGTCTGGACTTCTGAGTCGCAATTAAAATGTTCTTTAAACTCCTGAGCATTGACTGGCACGAAATTGTATTTATTCTGACTCTTTAGCTCATAGGCCTATTTTTGCCTTTCTGATTGCGGTGATGATATGCTTGGAAGGCTTGTATGGGCAAAATCTTCCAGAGAAGTTGAGTGAAGTATATGAGCTGAGATGCGTTCCGTTGCCGACGTGCTGCTATCAAGTCTTCAAGGAATTCGTTCCAAGCGACATCCTTTGAATCATCTTATGAATCTTGGATTGTTGTATGGAATGGGATGCGATGAGCAGTTCCCAGTTACACTTCTGTTTGGTTACTAGAGCTGTACTTTTTGAGCTTCTTGGGAATACAATGTGTTCTTGCAAGGAGTTGTAGATGCATGCTAGATCCGATGGCGTGGCCGGATATGTGAAAATATCTCCGCGGCATACTTTTGGAGTCTTTGATGCACGTGTACGGCTTCCTGTTGAGAAATTCACGTGGATCGTAAAGCTTTGACAGTGATGATGCTGGTATCAAAAATAACCTGGTTGAGGGACGTGAAGGCATCCTGTGCTGGCAGTACCCAGGTGTAATTATCCTGAGCCTATTTTCTCCTGAAAGATATACTTCAATTGCATTTGCTGGTAAAGTGGTTGACGAACTGACGAAGGAGGCAATCTTTTGGATTCGTCACTTGTTGATCAATGGGCGGGAGTCACACTTGATAGATCTGTATTATATCCAAACTTTTGGCAGCCCATGCACCCCTTCGAAATTGGAAATCTAGAAACACCAAATCTGACTTTGTCGACGATGTGGTTGTTGATGCGCAGATTCGTGCAGGCCTTGGGTAGGCGGCACTGAGTTCTGAGTAGGTGATTTGGTGGGCATGGTGCGGTTGGTATGTGTGGCTTGATGAGGCGTGACTTTCCTCTTTGATTCTTCACTGACAAAAATGCTTATGGATGGCTGAGCCAAATACTGCTTGTTGGTCAGGCGCCTTCCATACATGGAGGTGATGATATCCTAACGCTACATCTTTTAAGAGTGGTGACCCTGTCACGATTTATTGGTTGACCGTCTCTTCTGAGTTGAAGAGGTCCTTGATAGTGAAGGGATTCCGTGTTGAGCCTCAATGTGGTTTACGTGATTCTATCTTGTATGGTTGGTGGGTCTACCATAATAAAGATATCACCATCTTGCCTCCGTACTGGCGACTCTATTACTTCCTCCATGGGAAAATAAAATACACATAAGTTCGGATTACCTTTATTCGTAGTTGTTGTTGTTATGGTGAAGCTATGGCTAGTATCAACAAACGAGCAGCAATGGTTCTTGGCAGCAACTATGATCAGAAGAGACTGTGTTTTCGTGGGAACAAAATAGGTTGGATGGAGCTTGGATGGATACGGTCACGATCCTTGACAGGGAGGAGCGGTGACTACGGGCACAAATCTTGGCAGGGATGAGTGGTGGCTACAGGCACGACAGGGAGAGGCGTGGTGATGGTGGTCATGGACTTTGGTAATCACGACCATGAATCTTGGATGAGCGAAGAAGTATAAGTAGTGGTAGCTATGTCCATGAGCTTTAGGCGAGCATAGGCGGTGATGTTAGCCACGACCACGAACATTGAAATGCTTTGATCGGCCGTTATGGCCCAAAGGATGAGTTTCTTCCTTTCATATAACTCACATACGTGAGTTTATTTCTCCTTATATTATTTCCCCTCTTTTATTTTCGGTGAAGCAGCTCCTCCCTTATTCCCTGCGTGCGGAAGCTCGCCTATTGTTGCTTGCCTGATACAACACGATTGAGGGCTATAAATATGTCTTGATGCTGCGCCTTGGAAAAATATAAAATCTCACATAAATGCTCCATCATGGACTATACGGTTTTGTGGACGGAGTCCCCAGAAATCATGCAGCTCCTGACGGGAAGAGGATCTCTGTAAACTCCTTCAGTGTCTAATTAGAGTTCTCCTGTATCCACCTTCTTTTTGAAAATGCGCTTCAATTTGTTGCAGTCACTGGTTGGGTGATTGACGAACCTACGATAATGGCAATATTTGGGATTTTCCATTTCTTCCTCGGTTGGTGGACGTCTGAGAGGAGGTAGCTTGATAGCATCATCTTGAATCCAGGCTTCTAGGAGTTCGATTACTTCTTCAATCGGAAACGGTAAGTTTAGAGAAGCCTCTACAGTTTCTTATTGATGTGCAGGCGTCTTAGGCGCAGCCTTCCGGGTTTGAGTTGTCTGCTGCGCTGGTGACACACGTTTCGGTTTTTGATAGCCGTTCCCCAGATGCCTTCTCTTTTCACCCTCACTAGTGATTGGTTGGAGGCTGGATCTTTTATTGGAAGGACGCCTGCTTTCCTGAACATCTTTACGAGTTTCTTAATTCTGGGACAGTTCAGATCGACTGAGTAAAGCAGCAGCGGATCTCTTAGCAGCTTCTGATGCAATATGGGAATTGATATTTTCTAAGAAGGACTCATATAATGAAATCACCCTTTCATTACAAGGACTCTGATGGGAACGTGATAAATCCCACGAGTCTTCTTTCTGAGGAAACATCTCTTGATCTTCATGAGCAGACAAGTTAGGTTGGTGGCTACCTTTCCATTCAACGTGACCATAGGCTTCATCTTCCTCACCATGAATAGGAATATGAATCTTGGAAAAAGGACTATTACCATCAGTTTTGATCCAAAATGAATTGTCGATAGCGTTTCCTCCAGAATGAATACGTGTTGGTTCTTTTGATAGTTGATCCGTGAGGACTTTCAAAAGTGTAAAGACTTCGTCCTACGTCTTGACAATAGTAGCTTGATTTCTGACAATATCATTCAAGATTTTCGTCAAATCGCGAATAGTTGTTAAATATTGAGACTTCATAGCCTCGACAAGGGTTTTGAATGAAAGAACAGATTCAGGAATAACATGTGAAGTATTGTCAGTGTTAGGAGAAGTAAAATTGGGATTGAGGGTTTATGAACCATTCTTAAGATCAGCCATCTTGAGAAATTTAGGAAATTAAAAATGGAATAGGGGAAATGATTTTTGCAACCGAGAGATTAATCTCCCACTGTGCTCGCCAGTTGTTTTGGGGTAAAAACTGATTCTGCTGGTTTTGGTAAATTTGGGTGTGCCGCCGAGAAACGAATCTAAACCCTAAACTAATGCACTGCATGGGGAAGTACTTTAGATTCGAGAGATCAATCTGTACAATCCTGGCCTAAATCAAGAAATGGCCGTTCCGTCTTGCTTCGGTCACAAAATGAAGGAGAAGGGTTGATCTTAGGGTGGGAAGCGAAGAAGGTGTTGAGATCAGAATGGTTAACTCTGAAGGTGTTGTTGTTTTATGACTTGTATCATAATGTGGAACTGGCTTGTAGAACGTAAGCTATCAGTTCTTGGTATTTTTATGGATACTTGTGTTGATAACCAAAAACTGTTGTTGTTGGTCAAAATAGGTCGAAACCTATTTATATCAGTCATAGTTGCACGCGCCTGATCTCATAGGAAGTGGGAGTAGTTAAGTGATGGAGAAGTGGGATCGTGTGAAAATGTAGAAAACCATGTCTTACTATGAGGGAAGACGAGTCAGTTTACACCCACTACTTCTCTGCTGCACTAACTGTCCGCCTTTCCTGACACTTTCTCATAATGGGCGTGTTGCACGCCGCACGCTGTAAACCGCCAGACCAATACCCTGATGAACATCCCCCAGTTTGTGACATGTTTGATGTCTCGAGTATTATTTTATAGAAAATATGTAGCAAGTTGCTGAGTGGGTCTTGCCTAATTATTCTGACCAATCATGCACAAGCTAGGTGGCGAGTAATCATGTGTGACAAGCCAAGTCATGAGACTTGCCGCAAAGAATAGCATGTGACGCCATTAGGTTAAATAACTAAGTTATTTGTGAAGCCGATACTCATAAAATATCGTATGTATTCGATGCATGTAAAGCATCTCTTTTAAGCAAGCAACTCAAAATAATCGATGCATGTGACTTGTATTGAGCCTGTCTTGGTTGGTCGCGGAACCTAGGGTCTTAAAAGGAGTGTGATGTGCTGCCGTTAACAAAAATTAGGGTTTTGTAACCCGCGCAGCCAACTCACTTTGGGTAATCGTTTAGTGGCTCCGCTTGCAAGTTGGAAGGATTCTGATTGGCCAGGGCATTAGTGGGGCCACCGGTGTGCATGGTGGTGCTTGTCCGGTCGCGTCAGGAAGCGGCCAAGCTTGATAAATCAACCGACCAAAACGTGCGGCTGTGATCGTTTTTGAGACAGACATAGGTAGCCTATATTCGGTTCCTTAAGGAATTAGGCGTGTCGACCAACCAATTTCCAACTTTAATTAAAAGTGTGTGTGGCGCTTTTGAAGCAATCTGATTGGTCGATGGGAAAAGGGGCCGGCAAGCAGCAACTTGGAGTGTGGCCAGCCGGCCACAGGTGGCGACTGCTGAAGCAAATCGGTCGACTAAGTGGCGCGGCCACGCCTCTTTTTGCCGCTGCTCTTACTTGCCGCAGTTTCTCTTTATTTCTTGTTTTATGATATTTGGTAGGATCTTGCTCCTACTAGCTCCATGATGGATCAATTTCCTAGTTTGCCTAGGTTTAGTTTCGACCAATAGGGTTCGAAATATCGCGCAGGGAGCAAAAAACCTAATTTTGTAAATTAATAAAATTAGGTTAGAAAGATTGAATTTTGTGAGCTGACACAAAATCAATCAATTTCTGGTGAATTTTGTGTGTTCATACAAAATCACTAATTATGTTTCAGAGGGCAGCATAACTTTGCGTGCCTCTAATTGAGTATTTCCATGCATATCTTAATCCCGACACTTCGGGAAATTCATGCTACTCAGTTGCGAGCGAACATTAATTGTCATGTCATGTCAACATCAAGAGTTCGGCTAGGGGAAATAGCATAGAATGATACTCGGTAGGCTCCGGCATTAGTTAGTAATGCAACTAGGAGCTTAAATACTCATTAGGCTCTATACTAGTGAACAATTCATCTAGGATCTTGAGTTTCAGTATAATATGAAGAGAGACATAGGCACTCATCAGATTCTGATATATTCTTTAAATTCCTTGCGGAATATAGACATATCAAGGTCTACTACTTCTGATGCCGGGTCAGGTAGACAGACTTTTACAGTTTTCGCCCTATACTAAAAACCACCATCAACATTAAGTCCCCTGCTTAGGGGGATAGAGAATGAGAACCCGTATACCCATATTTGAGACTTTGAGATGATTTGTGACACCCTGAGTTATCCAAATGTCTCCAAAGACGTTCTTAGGTTACATCTGTTGCCTTTCTCTCATGAAGAGAGAGCCAATGAGTGGTATCACATCATTCCTTCAAAAACAATCACTACCTGGGATGGACTTGTAGAGGTTTTAGTTAAGAAATTCTACCCACACCATAAGACTGTTGTTGTTAGGCAGTCTATCCAAACATTTAAGCAGACATTAGGTGAACACCTACACGATTATGTAGAAAGGTTTAATGAATTGTTATACCAATGCCCACATCATGGCTTTGAGAAAGCCCACATGGCCCAAATTTTATACGAGGGCCTACATAGTGAAACCCGAATGCAGGTAGAAACAATTAGTGGTGGAGAATTTACCCATCAAGACCCAGATGTGTGTTTTGACGAATTTATCGAGCTAGCTGAAAAGACTCGACAATGGGCTTCAATGAGAGAGCCCGAAATAACTAGGAACCCTATCCATATGGTCAATAGAGTTGATAATGGGTCAGCTATCCTTAGGCATCTAGAGGCCTTAGAGATGAACCAAAGGCCTACCCAAACTATGAGCTGTAATAGTGAGCCCAGAACCTATCCATGTAGCATTTGTGGTGACCAAAGTCATATTGGACCTCAGTATCCCTTGTTCTACCCAAGTGAAAATACCCGTGACCAGGTTAGTGTCTTACATGGAGGTATGTGATAGGTCGTATAACCGATTTTGTTTTACCGCAAGCGCACGAGAAAGAGCACACAATAGCAAGCGCGGTTCATTCCCTCAAGGAGTGTGAAAACTATTACTAATTAATATCAAGACCTATTAACCAAGTTCAATAATTCATAGAATTTTAGATTTAAGAATATGGGCTAACAAATGAAATAAGACAGATTTATAAAGATTGTAATCAAGGATATAAAGTATTAGGACTATGGAATCCGTTGTAAGCTATGTTTACTTGTATTCTATCACAAGGTCTCAGATTTACTCGTGCGAAGTGGCAAACCTAGATACTAACACACGGAAGATATTTCATTAAGGATTTATAGACAAGAGTGTTCATAAAAGATTGTTTGTTCTCAACCTAAAAGGTAGACCCCCTAAGTACTAAGCATACATAGTCTTGGAATGATCATAAAACAATTGATACCTAGGTTACAGATGGAATGATGTTCTAGAATTCAACTATGCAATATACATGGCATAAGACATGAAAAACTCTTAAAACAATCAACCTCTTTTGAGAAACAAAAACATGGAATTAAGATCTTATTTTTGAAACCATTGTTTAAGAACACAAGCACTTTAACCTACAAGTTCATCCTTCACCCTAACAAGAGATTTAACTAGACATAGTTTTGTTCAAAGCCATAGAAAATGATATAAAGATGAATAAACTCAGCATATGAAAATCAATCAAATAAAATGGAGCTAAACCTAATTTCTTCCCTGAAAACGGTGTGTCTTTCTTCTCCGTCCACTCATGTATATATAGGATCTGTAGAAAATCTAATATGGAACCAGCTGTAGTTGCCAGGCCCAATCCAGACAGCAAAATCAACTCAAACTCCCGGCCAATGCCTAGTCCGGCCACAGCACCCTTCTTGTCCTCGAGAGTTGATGCAGCTGTTAGTTATTGGGAAGCACCACCACAGCTTGCTAACATTTCCTCTCCATCAGTTGTTCTTATCACAGACAGCAACAACGCATTTGGATTTGTATCGATCCATGAAGACTCCACTGCTGTCAACTCTCAAAACCTTATCATCTGAAATCTGTACACAATCACCCAACTCGTGGTTAACTTTGTTTACTGCCAGTTGCTTCTCGACCAAGACCAAGATGCCCCGCACAATCATCACCACTACGAATTCGAATCAGCCAACCTACAGACAAAGCCAAAGCTCCTCTTTTCCCTTGTATTTCAGTTCAAATCTAATCATAGCAAACTCCAAGTCATCACCAGCAACACTAATCCAGCTGCCTGCGACGGACCTGCTTAAATTGGTTGCAATCAAATCATTTAACCCTTAATCGAACTCAGTTTCAGATGATTACACAGCCGCATACCACCATCATCAGTTGACTGCAATCTCGTCCTCCGTTTTAACAACCAATAAGATCCAAGCTTGTATCACAGAACACCACCCATTAAAAGCTTGCTCAAAGATGCGGTGCCAGTGACAGTCTTCAACCCCCCCATTCAGCTTGCATCAGCAACTCCACCTCCTTGTTCATAGCCAGCCATAATTCGAACCCCAAATTGGATTCAAGCAACAAATCATCTTCTTCCTCGCCCTATTCGCTTCTCCATTTACATCTTAAGTATAGCTCATACAGCCGCCATTAACCAACGATAAAGTTAGGTCGAAACCCAACTCAGACTTGATGCCGCTGATGTTGTTTCTCAACTGTATCAATCGATGTCAGAACCCACAAAATAATCGATCTCAGTCTTCACTCCCATCTCCTGGCTTCTATCAATTACGCAGAATTGGCACCAATCGAACCCCCAAACATCATCAGTTGATGTGTCACTGTTGTTGTAGAGAAGACCTTAGAATGATCACCCCTGCCTTCGAGTATTCAACCGTTAGAACCATTTGTTGTTGCTGTTGTTCCTAGCTTCTGACCTTCGAATTCTTCTCAAAACCCATCTCAGAACTTTCATTCCACTGCCCAAATACTTTCTTAATCCCTGGCAACAACACCTTCGTTCTTCATTGACCGAACATCATCAACATCCATTCTATTGTCATCAATTTCACTCTGCGAACTCTCAATCCCATGCTCAGATCTCCTTTCTCCGTTGTTACCAGCTTGAACGAGAAAGAAAATGAAATTTTCTTTTGTTTTGGTAAAGTAGAGAAGATACTGATGAAGCTTTTAGAATATACCCATAAGAGATGTGGTAATAGAGTAGGCCACGTCTCCCATTTTCTCTCTAGCCGCTGGTGGGCTGGGCTTATTTACACGAGCAACTTTGTATCTCCCTGGCCGTGAAGAAATGCATCCAAGCGGGTGGTGCCGTGATTGGCTTTACTCATCTTCCTCGCAAACGCGATTTAACTCCTCAATTGGCCATTTATTCTCCAGGTGAATAGAATTTCTTGTAAATCCTGTAAAAGCTCTAAAGTGATATTATTAGCAAAATATTGAGACCTAGCTAGTATAAATGTGGGTATAAAAGTGTCGCACTTACGTGCTTATCAAACTCTCCCACACTTACATTTTGCTAGTCCCGAGCAAAACAGAAATTAGACCCGCTCCACAGCTGATCATATACAAAACTTCAAGACCCGCTCAACAGCTGGTCATCACTAAAAAAAAAAAAAAGACCCGCTCCACAGCTGGTCATAATATGATAAGAAAACAAAAAATAGACCCGCTCCACAGCTAGTCATGAAATGCAATAGGCTCACATAAACCACTTTTTTTTTACAGACCCGCTCCACAGGTGGTCATAACATGCAGCTTGCAAGAAAATTCCTAAAATAGACCCGCTCAATAGCTGGTCATAGCATAAAAGTGAATAACCTACAAAAATCTAAAGTGTTAGCCGCTTCCCCACGCTTAATCATTACATTGTCCTCAATGTGATCGAGTCGTCCAACGTAAAAGTCAAGGTGGGAAAATTCACAAGCAAACAAATAAAAGATTAAAGATAAAGAAAATGGGAACAAATCTAGCGGGTTGACTCCCACGAAGCAATTGGTATTTGTTGCCCTGCAAAAAGAAAACAAAACATAAAAAGGCACAAGAATCCACTAATATACAACAACAATAATTCAAACAGTTTTAGTCTTGATAAACCGGATCTTCGGGGAGGATAGTTTCCACCTCGGTATTGAGGAGCTCTAAAAATGGTTTTACTCGCTGTCCATTAACCTTAAACACATTACCAAACTCTCTGTTCTCAAGCTCGACAGCCCCATGAGGGAAAACTTCTTTGACATAGTATGGGCCTGTCAAACGTGATCTCAACTTGCCCGGAAATAAATGCAACCTAGAATTATACAAGAGAACTTTCTGCGCAGGTTCAAATGACTTACGACTAATCGACTTATCATAAAAAACTTTAGTTTTCTCTTTGTAAAGCTTTGCATTTTCATATGCATCATTCTTAATCTCTTCTAACTCATTGGGTTGAAGCTTACGATGATTTTCAGCGGTAGACAAATCAAGATTAAAAGTCTTAATGACCCAATAGGCCTTATGTTCTAACTCAACCGGTAAATGACATGCCTTTCCATAGACAATTCGATACGGAGACATACCAATGGGTGTCTTATAAGCAGTTCGGTAAGCCCAAAGTGTATCCAATAATCGCGCAGACATATCTTTACGATTAGGATTCACCGTTTTCTCTAATATTTGCTTAATTTGTCAGTTAGAATCTTCGACTTGACCACAAGTCTGGGGGTGATATGGTGTAGAGACTTTATGAGTAATGGCGTACTTACTTAAAAGACTCTTAAAAGAACTATTGCAAAAATGTGACCCTCCATCACTAATAATGGCTCTAGGAGTACCAAATCAAGAAAATATGTATTCTCTAACGAACTTGATCACAACGTTGTGATCATTCGTCTTGGTAGGTATGGCCTCTACCCATTTAGATACATAATCAACCGCTAACAAGATGTATACATTACCGTTTGAAGAAGGGAAAGGTCCCATGAAGTCTATTCCCCATATGTCAAATATTTCCACTATCAATATGGAGTTCAGTGGCATCATGTTGCGCCGAGTAATCCTTCCCAGCTTTTGGCACCTGTCACAACTTCGACAAAACTCATGAGTATCATGAAACAAAGTGGGTCAGTAAAATCCACATTGCAGAATTTTGGAAGCAGTTTTCTTAGAGCTAAAATGGCCACCACAAGCATATGAATGGCAAAAAGTGATAATACTCATAATTTTATCATTAGGCGCACATCTGCGAATAATCTGATCAAGACAATATTTAAACAAATATGGATCATCCCAAAAGAAATGCTTAACCTCGGCTAAGAATTTAGTTCTCTCTTGTTTCGACCAATGCTCAGGAATTTGACCAATAGCAATATAATTAACAATATCAGCAAACCAAGGTAATTGCGAAACAGCAAACAATTGTTCATCGGGAAACGATTGACGCAAAGGCAAAGCATCGTTAGAAGACTCTGAAATGATCCTAGAAAGGTGATCTGCCACTACGTTTTCGGAACCCTTCTTGTCCTGAATATCAAAGTTGAATTCCTGCAGCAATAATATCCATCTAATCAACCTAGGTTTAGCATCTTGGAAAGAAGGTACTTCAATGCAGCATGATCAGAGAATATAATGATTTTAGACCCTAAAAGATAAGGTCTGAATTTTTCTAAACACAATCGATAAGAGTTCTTTTTCAGTAATGGTGTAATTCAATTGTGCATCATTCAATGTCTTACTAGCATAGTAAATAACATGCTGAACTTTATCCTTACGCTGTCCTAAAACAGCTCCAACTGCAAAATTAGAAGCATCACACATAATCTCAAATGGAAGATTCCAATTAGGCGGTTGTATAATAGGGGCAGAAGTTAACAACAATTTCAGCTTCTCAAAAGCTGCAACACAAGTTTCATCAAAGAAAAAAGCAAGGTCCTTACCAAGAAGATTGCATAAAGGACGTGAGATCTTACTAAAATCTTTAATAAAGCGATGGTAAAAAACCTGCATGACCTAGGAATGATCTAACTTCCGTAACTGTACGTGGAGGTCTCAACTTAGAAATTAAATCAACCTTAGCCTTGTCTACTTCTATATCCTTGGAAGAAACAATGTGACCTAACACAACTCCTGATTATACCATGAAGTTACATTTCTTCCAGTTCAACACAAGATTTTTCTCCTTGCATCTCACTAGGACAAGAGTGAGATGATGGAGAAATTCATCGAAAGAAGAACCAAAAACAGAAAAATCATCCATGAAAACTTCAATAAACCTTTCTACCATGTCAGAAAAAATGCTTAACATACAACGCTGAAAAGTGGCGGGTGCATTACACAACCCAAATGGCATGCGTCTATATGCAAATGTTATGGACAGGTAAAAGTGGTATTTTCTTGGTCTTCAGGGGCGATAGGGATTTGGTTATAACCGGAGTAACCATCTAAGAAACAATAGTAACTATGACCGGCTAACCTCTCAAGCATTTGGTCGATGAATGGCAGAGGAAAATGATATTTCCTTGTGACCTTGTTCAATCTCCTATAGTCAATGCATACACGCCACCCGGTGGTCTGCCGAGTGGGAATCAATTCATTACATTCATTCTTGACTACGGTAATTCCTGATTTCTTGGGTACAACTTGAACAGGGCTGACCCAAGTACTATCAGATATCGGGTAAATGATACCCGCATCCAATGGTTTTAGCACTTCCTCTCTTACAACCTCTTTCATATTAGGATTTAGCATACGTTGCATTTCTCTAAAAGTTTTAGAATTCTCTTCTAAGTAAATATGATGCATGCAATCACTAGGACTAATACCTTTCAAATCTGGAATGGACCAAACTATAGCCGTTTTATGTTCTCTAAGGACATCTACCAACCTACTTTCCTGTTCCAGTGTGAGATTAGAAGCAATAATAACAGGTAAAGTGTTTTCAGAGCCTATAAAAACATATTTTAGAGTGTCATGCAATGGCTTAAGTGTTAAGGTCGGAGCTTTCTCGACTGATGGGACTAGTCGAGACTCGGACAGCACAAGAGGTTCAATTCTAGGCTTCCATTTACTAGTGTCCAGCAGTGGGGTGGAGTCTAACAAAGCATTGACTTCACAAATAACACTATCATCAATTATATCCTGCCCAAAATGAGTTAAACATGCTTCTAATGGATCTTCTAGATGATTCTGCAAGAAAGTATCATGAACAATTTCATCAATCATACAAACAGTTTCATGGTTATCAAAATCAGGAGGAGAACGTGCAACAGTAAAAACATTCACTTCCATTCTCCAACTACCAAAAGTAAGTTCCATAATACCATTCCTACAGTTTATAATCGCATTAGCAGTTGCCAAGAAAGGTCGTTCTAAAATAATAGGAATTTGACCACTAGGATCTGCCACAGGTTGTGTATCTAGAATTATGAAATCCACAGGATAAACAAAGCTATCAACCTGCACAAGAATGTCTTCTACCACTCCTCTAGGATTTTTAATGGACCTATCAGCTAATTGGAGTGTAACATTAGTGGGTTTCAAGTCACCAAGTCCTAATTGTTCATACACAGAATATGGCAAAAGATTCACACTAGCGCCTAAATCTAACAAAGCATGCTCAATCTTGTGTTCTCCTATAGTGCAAGCAATAGTAGGACAACCAGGATCCTTGTATTTAGGCGGCGTTTTCTGCGTAATGATAGAGCTCACCTGTTCAGCAAGGAAAGCTCTCTTTTGCACATTCAAATTACGTTTCACAGTGCACATATCTTTCAAGAACTTAGCATACAAAGGAATTTGTTTAATGGCATCTAGAAGAGGAATGTTAATCTTAACCTGTTTGAAAACTTCTAAGATGTCACTAGAACTAGCTCCTTTCTTACGGGGTAATAACCGTTGGGGAAATGGAGCACGAGGAACATAAGTATTTTCAGCTTCATCTTTTTCAGATGCATCGGTTTCTTTTTGTGCCGAAGGTATAACCTGCGTCACAATAGGCGTGTTCCTAGCATGCTCATTTTCCTTAGGATTACTAACATGATTATCAATGACCCGTCCGCTTCTTAATGAAGTAACGGCTTGGACTTGATCGGAGGATTTAGCACCAGATGTGCTGACCTCAAAAGAACCCTTAGGGTTAGGCATTGTTTGACTTGGGAACTGTCCCTTGTCTCTTTCATTCACTTGACTAGCAAGCTGACCTATTTGTCGTTCTAAACTTGCTATGGACCTTGAAGTAGTCTGCTCTAAGTTTGTTATAGACTTTTGAGTAGCCTGCATAAACAAACTTAGACTTTCTTCCATACTAGGTATTCTCTGGTTAGAAGAATCACTAGGAATGGAAGGTTTCTGTGTGTAACCACTAGCATTATTGGATTGACCTTCATACTGACCTCTAGACCATGAAAAGTTAGGGTGTCTCGCCCACCCTGGGTTGTACATATTGGAATAAGGGTCAATTTTACGACGATTGTCTTGATAGAGAGCATTGACTTGTTCATTACCATCGTCATAAAAAGTCTGGTCTGGAGACTCAACAAAAGGCTTAGCTTTAGAATTATGTTCTAGCGACTCAAGCCTTCTTGTCAAAAAAGCTATTTTAGCGTCAGAGTCAAATTGAATATCAACTCTGTGCACCCTTTTGCTACTAGCAATTGATCTTACTGGTTCCTTAGCATCCCATTCTTGGGTTTTTTCAGCCATCTCTTGCAAGAATTTGTACCCCTCATCAGCACTTTTATCCTGAAAATTACCACCACAAAGTGATTCTACCATGGTCATAGTTTTGTGATCTAATCCTTCGTAAAGAATAAACGTAAGCCTAGGAGTATCAAATCCGTGGTGTGGACACTGTAGCAAAAGATCATGGAATCTCTCTAAGTAGTCATAGAGAGATTCTCCCTGTTGTTGCATAAAACTGTTCAATTTTTGACGAATTGCAGAAGTCTTATGCCTAGAGAAAAATTTGTTTAAAAACAGTTTTGTCATATCGCCCCAAGACCTAACTGACGAAGGAGCCAACGCATCTAACCAAGATTTTGCCTTATCCTTTAATGAGAAAGGAAACAACCAAAGTTTAAGGTATTAATCAGTCAAGTTTTTAATTTTAACCGTACCACAAAACTCCTCAAAGTCTCTAATATGATAGTAAGGATTTTCATTCTCCTACCATAAAAATTGGGAAGAGCCTGAATGGTATTGGTCCTAATCTCATAGGTTGCTGTGGTAGCAGGAAAAACAATGCAAGAAGGTTGAGAGACTCTAGTTGGATACATATAGTCTCTCAAACTCATAACTGGAGGGATTTCACCCTCATCATCAGTTCCAGGCATGAATAAAGGGTTAACTCTAACAAGACGAGCAAAATGATTTCTATCCCAACCGACCGGAATATCTTGCATATACTATAAACACAAGCAAAAAGTTGATTGGTACTTACCTTGCAAAAGCTTTGCAAGTAAATCAAGCACTTACTCTCTTTTCGCTCGTTACCAATTCCTATGCCACAATCCAAACTAACTAAGAAAGGTACCTATAAGAGTCAAATAAAATCAGCAAAAAGAACTAACAAAAATCTAATAGAAAAACTAAAAACAAAGCAATAACTACAAAAAAAATTAAATCCTACACTACTGACTAGAAAGTCTAAATATCAATTAGAGAGGGTTTTGCAACCACTCCCCGGCAGCGGCGCCAAAAACTTGATAGGTCGGATAACCGACTTTGTTTTATCGCAAGCGCACGGTGTCAGAAAGAGCACACAATAACAAGCGCGGTTCGTTCCCTCAAGGAGTGTGAAAACTATTACTAATTAATATACGGACCTATTAACCAAGTTCAATAATTCAGAGAATTTTAGATTTAAGAATATGAGCTAACAAATGAAATAAGACAGATTTATAAAGATTGTAATCAAGGATGTAAAGTATTAGGGCTATGGAATCCGTTGTAAGCTATGTTTACTTATGTTCTGTCACAAGGTCTCAGATTTACTCATGCGTAGTGGCAAACCTAGATACTAACACACGGAAGATATTTCGTTAAGGATTTATAGACAACAGTTATCAGAAAAGATTGTTTGTTCTCAACCTAAAAGGTAGACCCCCTAAGTACTAAGCATACATGGCATACATAGTCTTGGAATGATCATAAAACAATTGATACCTAGGTTACAGATGGAATGATGTTCTAGAATTCAACTATGCAATATACATGGCATAAGACATGAAAAACTCTTAAAACAATCAACCTCTTTTGAGAAACACAAACATGGAATCAGGATCTTATTTTTGAAACCATTGTTTAAGAACACAAGCATTTTAACCTACAAGTTCATCCTTCACCCTAACAAGAGATTTAGCTAGACATAGTTTTGTTCAAAGACATAGAAAATGATATAAAGATGAATAAATTCAGCATATGAAAATCAATCAAATAAAATGGAGCTAAATATAATTTCTTCCCTGAAAACGGCGTGTCTTTCTTCTCCGTCCACTCATGTATATATATGAGCTATAGAAAATCTAATATGGACCCAGCTGTAGTTGCCAGGCCCAATCCAGACAGCAAAATTAACTCCAACTCCTGGCCAATGCCTAGTCCGGCCACAGCACCCTTCTTGTCCTCGAGAGTTGATGCAGCTGTTAGTTATTGGGAAGAACCACCACAGCTTGCTAACATTTCCTCTTTATCAGTTGTTCTTATCACAGGCAGTAACAACGCATTTGGATTTGTATCGATCCATGAAGACTCCACTGCTGTCAACTCTCAAAACCTTATCATCTGAAATCTGTACACAATAACCCAACTCATGGTTAACTTTTTTTTACTGCCAGTTGCTTCTCGGCCAAGACCAAGATGTCCCGCACAATCATCACCACTACGAATTCGAATCAGCCAACCTACATACAAATCCACAGCTCCTCTTTTCCCTTGTATTTCAGTTCAAATCTAATCATAGCAGACTCCAAGTCATCACCAGCAACACTAATCCAGCTTCCTGCAACGGACCTGCTTAAATTGGTAGTAATAAAATCATTCCTTAATCGAACTCAATTTCAGATGATTACACAGCTGCATGCCACCATCATCAGTTGACTGCAATCTGTCCTCCGTTTTAACAACCAATAAGATCCAAGCTTGTATCACAGAATACCACCCATTAAAAGCTTGCTTAAAGATGCGGTGCCAGTGACGGTCTTCACAACCCCATTCAGCTGGCATCACCAACTCCACCTCCTTGTTCATAGCCAGCCATAATTCGAACCCCAAACTGGATTCAAGCAACAAATCATCTTCTTCCTCGCCCTGTTCGCTTCTCCATTTACATCTGAAGTACAGCTCATACAGCCGCCATTAACCAACGATAAAGTTAGGTCGAAACCCAACTCAGACTTGATGCCGCTGATGATGTTTCTCAACTGTATCAATCGATGTCAGAACCCCCAAAATAATCGATCTCAGTCTTCACTCCCATCGCCCGGCTTCTCTCAATTACGCAGAATCGGCACCAATCGAACCCCCAAACATCATCAGTTGCTGTGTCACTATTGTTGTAGAGAAGACCTTAGCATGATCACCCCTGCCTTTGAGTATTCAACCGTCAGAACCATTTCTTGTTGTTGTTGTTCCTAGCTTCCGACCTTCGAATTCTTCTCAAAACCCATCTCAGAACTTTCATTCCACTGCCCAAATACTCTCTTAATCCCTGGCAACAACACCTTCGTTCTTAATTGACCGAACAGCATCAACATCCATTCTATTGTCATCAATTTCACTCTGCGAACTCTCAATCCCATGCTCAGATCTCCTTTCTCCGTTGTTACCAGCTTGAACGAGAAAGAAAATGAAATTTTCTTTTGTTTTGGTAAAGTAGAGAAGATGCTGATGAAGCTTTTAGAATATACCCATAAGCCACGTCTCCCATTTTCTCTCTAGCCGCTGGTGGGCTGGGCTTGTTTACACGAGCAACTTTGTATCTCCCAGGCCGTGAAGAAATGCATCCAAGCGGGTGGTGCCGTGACTGGCTTTGCTCATCTTCCTCGCAAACGCGATTTAACTCCTCAATTGGCCATTTATTTTCCAGGTGAATAGAATTTCTTGTAATTCCTGTAAAAGCTCTAAAGTGATATTATTAGCAAAATATTGAGACCTAACTAGTATAAATGTGGGTATAAAAATGTCGCACTTACGTGCTTATTAGTATGAACTCTAAATATGAGAATCAACCCAAGTTTGATCCCTATTCTACTACCTATAACCCGGGTTGGAGACATAACCCTAATTTCTCATGGTCTAAAGGTGCCCATCAGGGTAGCCCATCTAGCAACCCACCACCAGGTTTTCATAGGAACCAAACTCAAGTACAAGAACCGAGCCCAGTTGAGCCGAAAGTGATGTCTCTAAAGGAAATTCTAAAACAATTTATGGAAACTAGTGCCCGGAATGCTACCCAAAGTAGCCAAAAGTTCGATTACTTTGTCTTGATAAGTCAGCGTAACCAGCAGAATAATGCCCAAGCTATTAGTAATTTAGAGACTCAAATAAGTCAACTTCTGAACCGGTTAAATGATAGGGAGAACGGGACATTTCCTAGCCAAACGACTCCAAATCCGAAAGGAGTTAACCAGGTTAATGGATCAAGTGTTCTAACCAAAATGAACATATTAAAGCAGTTATCACCCTTAGGAGTGGTAAAACTCTAGAGAACTCAGTAGAACAACCTAAGGACAAAAATCCAGCTGAAAAAGAGACTGAAGTTGACCAAACTTCTTCTAAAGACCCTAATGGGCCTGAGAGTGCTAAGAGTCCAAGTGAGGAAGCTACCCCTTAGAGAGTGTACATACCACCTGCACCATTTCCTCAAAGACTCGCTAAGAAAAATCCTAGTACATATGCTGAAATCCTATACATCTTTAAGCAAGTTAAAATCAACCTGACCTTGTTAGATGCAATTAAACATGTACCGGCTATGGCCAAGTTCCTAAAAGAGATGTGCACTGTCAAGAGAGACGCGAGTGTCCATAAAAAGGCATTTTTGACCCAACAAGTTAGTTCCATAATATCACAAAAGTACCCAGTTGTTTTCGGGTAAAAACTGATTCTGCTTGAAATTGTAAATTTGGGTGTGCCGCCAAGAAACGAATCTAAACCCTAAACAAATGCACTGCACGTGAGTACTTTAGATTCTAGAGATCAATCTCTACAATCCTAGCCTAAACCAAGAAATGGTCGTTCCAGTCTTGCTTCGGTCACAAAATGAAGGAGAAGGGTTGATCTTAGGGAGGGACGCGAAGAAGGTGTTGAGATCAGAATGGTTAACTCTGAAGGTGTGGTTGTTTTATGACTTGTATTAGAATATGGAACTGGCTTGCGGAATGTAAGCTATCAGTTCTTTGGTGTTTTTCTGGATACTGTGTTGATAACCGTTGTTGGTTGAAATAGGTTGAAAACCTATTTATATAGTCATAGTTGTACGCACCCCGATCTCAAAGGAAATGGGAGTAGTTGAGTGATGGAGAAGTGGGATCGTGTGAAAACCACGTCTTACTATGAAGGAAGACGGGTCAGTTTATACCCACTACTTCTCAGCTGCCACTAACTGTCCGCATTTCCTGACACTTTCTCATAATGGGCATGTTGCACGCCGCACGCTGTAAACCGCCAGACCAATACCCTGATGAACATCCCCCAGTTTCCGACATGTTTGATGTCTCGAGTATTTTATAGAAAATATGTATCAAGTTGCTGAGTGGGACTTGCCTAATTATTCTGACCAATCACGCACAAGATAGGTGGCGGGTAGTCATGTGTGACGAGCCAAGTCATGAGACTTTCCGCAAAGAATAGCATATGACGCCATTAGGTTAAATAACTAAGTTATTAGTGAAGCCGATACTCATAAAATATCGTATGTATTCGATGCATGTAAAGCATCGCTTTTAAGCAAGCATCTCAAAATAATCGATGCATGTGACGCATCATTGTATTGAGCCTATCTTGGTTGGTCACAGAACCTAGTGTCTTAAAAAGAGCATGACCGACCATTTTCAGGAAGCTGCTGGGAGCTATTTATGCATGCCAAAGGTAGGTCGGTCGGTCCCTATAGGAGAGTGATGGTTGGTAGCCATTTTGACATCCTATTGGTCGGTCCAAGTTAAACTAGACCGGTTAAATTGGCTAGCCAAATTGGATGGCTGAGATGATTTGCGGCAGTTATTGATTGCCGCTAATTTATTTAAGACTTCTATAAGAAACACGGCCGGCCATATTTGGGCGATCGTTTAGGAGCCATATGGGAAGGCCGCGGCTTGGCCGATTGTTCCTTATGGAAGCGGGGTGGCCGGTGATCATGGCTACATCTTGTTGAACACCTATAATAAGAGTTTGCTCGGCTGATTCGACTGGCGAAGTTGTGCGGTCGAGATGATTTGCGGAAGTTAATAGCTGTCGTTGATTTAATTTAGGTTTTAAAAGCCGTATGGCAAACCCATTTGGGCCAACGGTTTTTGGTGTTGGCGGCATGCTGTGGATCATTCGACCAGCCAGCACTATAGTCTGGCCGCTAGTGAGTGTATCCGCGCCTTGTCCGTTGATCAGAATTGAATCTAGGCCGGTCAATTCGGCTGGCGAAGTTGGACGGCCGAGATCGTTTTGCGGCAGTAATGTAATGTCGTTTAATAAAAATTAGGGTTTTGTAAGTCGCGCGGCCAACTAACTTTGAGCAATCGGTTAGTGGCTCTGTTGGCGAGTTGAAAGGATTCTGATTTGCCAAGGCATTAGTGGGCCCGCCGATGTGTATGGTGGTGCTTGTCCGACCGTGTTAAGAAGTGGCTAGACTTGATAAATCGAGTGGCCAAAACGTGCGGCCGTGATCGTTTTAAGACTGACATGGGTAGCCTATATTAAATTCCTTAAGGAATTAGGTGTGTCGACAAGCCAACTTCCAACTTTATTAAAAGTGTGTGTGGCGCATTTAAAGCGATCTGATTGGTTGATGGGAAAGGGGGCCGGCAAGCAGCAACATGGAGCGTGGCCAGCCGGCCACAGATGGCGCCTGCTGAAGCAAATCGGTCGGCAAAGTGGCGCGGCCACTCCTCTTTTTGCCGCTGCTTTTACTTGCCGTTGTTCCTCTTTATTTCTTGTTTTCTGATTTTTTGGTAGGATTTTGCTCCTACTAGCTCCATGATGGATCAATTTCCTAGTTTGCCTAGGTTTAGTTTCGACCAATAGGGTTCGAAATATCGCGCAGGGAGCAAAAAACCTAATTTTGTAAATTAATAAAATTAGGTTAGAAAGATTGAATTTTGTGAGCTGACACAAAATCAATCAATTTCTGGTGAATTTTGTGTGTTCATACAAAATCACTAATTATGTTTCAGAGGGCAGCATAACTTTGCGTGCCTCTAATTGAGTATTTCCATGCATATCTTAATCCCGACACTTCGGGAAATTCATGCTACTCAGTTGCGAGCGAACATTAATTGTCATGTCATGTCAACATCAAGAGTTCGGCTGGGGAAAATAGCATAGAATGATACTCGGAAGGCTCCGACATTAGTTAGTAATGCAGCTAGCAGCTTAAATACTCATTAGGCTCTATACTAGTGAACAATTCATCTAAGAGCTTGAGTTTCAATATAATATGAAGAGAGACATAGGCACTCATCAGATTCTGATATATTCTTCAAATTCCTTGCGGAATATAGACATATCAAGGTCTACTACTTCTTATGTCTGGTCAGGTAGACAGACTTTTATAGTTTTCGCCGTATGCTAAAAACCACCATCAACATTAAGTCCCCTGCTTAGCACGTAACAATGACATTGTTGTGGGGTAAGCATTAGATGGTGACAGATGAAATTTAAAATTGAAAAGATAAAGCTGGTAGATATTACTAGGAAAATTCTAATCGGCTTTCAGCAACGGGACCACGCGGCAAATGGTCTTCGTAGTAGCGTGTTGCTAGCTCGGCTATGGGGTATGAGTGCTGTGGGCCCATCCATCTATTCCCGTTGATGGAGCAAAAAGGAATCCTTCTTCTAGAAACTCTGTTCGTATAAAAAGGGGTATCAACCTTTTTCCGTTTTTTGTTGCTCGTCTTGCTCCGTGCTTTCGTCTGCAGCAGCCGACTCCTCTTCGTCACTATCAGCAGCTCCATCACGAGCGTGCCAATTGTCGGCAGCAAGGTAAGTACATCTTGTTCTTTCTTCTTTTTGCAAGTATGAACTTTAGTTGTACGTATAACTTCCACGGTTTTGAAATTTCATCAAATCATGAGTGAACTTCATCGATCCTCTCCGGAATGTGTAATAAGGTTCTGTCTCCAGAAAATGATCATCCATCCTCTCCAGTGGATTTCAAAATTTTCTAAACTCCATTGCGCTCAATTGCAAGAGGCCTTGACTTTAAGTTGTTTGGTGTCTGGACTGCTGAGTCGTAATTAAAATATTCTTTAAACTCCCGAGCATTGACTGGCACGAAATTATATTTATTTTGACTCTTTAGCTCATAAGCCTATTCTTGCCTTGCTGATTGCGATGATGATATGCTTGGAAGGTTTGTATGGGAAAAATCTTCCGGAGCCGTTGAGTGAAGTAGACGAGCTGAGAGGCGTTCCGTTGCCGACGTGCTGCTATCAAGTCTTCAAGGAATCCGTTCCAAGCGACATCCTTTGAATCATCTTATGAATCTTGGATTGTTGTATGGAATGGGATGCGACGGGCAGTCCACAGTTACACTTCTGTTTGGTTACTAGAGCTGTACTTTTTGAGTGGAATACAATGCGTTCTTGTAAGGAGTTGTAGATGCGTGCTAGATCCGATGGCATGGCCGGATATGTGAAAATATCTCTGCGGCGTACTTTTGGAGTCTTTGATGCACGTGTACGGCTTCATGTTGAGAAATTCCTGCGGCTCGTAAAACTTTGACAGTGATGATACTGATATCAGAAATAACCTGGTTGAGGGACGTGAAGGAATCCTGTGCTGGCAGTCCCCAGGTGTAATTATCCTGAGCCTTTTTTCTCCTGAAAGATGTACTTCCATTGCATTTGCTGGTAAAGTGGTTGACGAACTGACAAAGGAGGCAATCTTTTGGATTCGTCACCTGTTGATCAATGGGAGGGAGTCGCACTTGATAGATCTGTATTGTATCCCAAACTTTTGGCAGCCCATGCACCCCTTCCATAGGAAATTGGAAATCTAGAAACACCTAATCTGACTTTGTCGGCGATATGGCTGTTGATGCGCAGCTTCGTGCAGGCCTTGGGTAGGCGGCACTGAGTTCTGAGTAGGTGATGTGGCAGGCATGATGCGGTTAGTATGTGTGGCTTGCTGAGTCGCGACTTTCCTCTTTGATTCTTCATTGACAACAACGCTTATAGATGGCTGAGACAAATACTGCTTGTTGGTCAGGCGCCTTCCAGACAGGGAGGTGATGATATCCTCACGCTACATCTTCGAAGAGTGGTGACCCTATCACGATTTCTTGGTTGACCGTCTCTTCTGAGTTGAAGAGGTCCTTAACAGTGAAGGGATTCCGTGTTGAACCTCAGTCCCCAAGTGTGGTTTACTTTATTCTATCTTGTATGGTCGGTGGGTTTACCATAATAAAGATATCACCATCTTGCCTCCGTACTGGTGACCTTATTAATTCCTACATGGGAAAAAATATATGCAGAAGTTCGGATTACCTTTATCCGTAGTTATTGTTGTTATGGTGGAGCTCTGGCTGGTATCAACAAATGAGCAGCAATGGTTCTTGGCAGCAACTATGATCATAAGAGACTGCATTTTCGTAGGAACAAAACAGGTTGGCTAGAGCTTGAATGGCTACGGGTCACGATCCTTGACAGGGAGAAGCGGTGACTACAGGCACAAATCTTGGCAGGGATGAGTGGTGGCTACAGGCACGGCAGGGAGAGGCGTGGTGATGGTGGTCATGGGCTTTGGTAATCACGACCATGAATCTTGGATGAGCGAAGAAGCATCAGTAGTAGTAACTACGTCCACGAGCTTTAGGAGAGCATAGGCGGTGATGCTAGCCACGACCACGAACATTAAAAGGCTTTTATCGGCCGTTATGACCCAAAGGATGAGTTTCTTCCTTTCATATAACATACATACGTGAGTTTTATTTCTCCTTCTATTATTTCCCCTCTTTTATTTTTGGTGAAGCAGCTCCTCTCTGATTTCCTGACGAAAGCTCGCCTATTGTTGCTTGCCTGATACGACACGGTTGAGGGATGCAAATATGTCTTGACGCTGCGCTTTGGAGAAATACAAGATCTCACATAAATGCTCCATCGTGGACTGTACAGTTTTGTGGACGGAGTCCCCATAAATCATGCAGCTCCTGACGGGAAGAGGATCTATGTGGACTCCCTAAGTGCTTAGTTGAAGTTCTCCTGCAAACACCTTCTCTTTGAAAATGCGCTTCAATTCGTTGCAATCGCTGGTGGGGTGATTGACGAACCTATAGTAACGACAATATTTAGGATTTGCCATTTCTTCTTTGGTTGGAGGACGTCTAGTAGGAGGTAGCTTGATGACGCCATCTTGAATCCACGCTTCTAGGAATTCGATTACCTCTTCAATTGGACACGGGAAGATTAGAGCAGCCTCTCCAGTTTCTTGTTGCTGTGCAGGCGTCTTAGTCGCAGCTTTCTGGGTTTGAGTTGTCTGCTGCGTTCGTGCCGCACGTTTGAGTGGTTGATAGCTGAAAAGACGAGGGTACCAAAATATACCTCAATCTAAAACTTTTCCACCTATAAGTCCTTTCTCCGAAAGTGATTGTCTATGGACTGAGTCGTGACAATACAACTAATCTGTTCACACTTCGTGTGATCGTCTATGGATACGAGATCGAGACAATACAACAACGAAGTATGTTTACTTTATAAAAGGTTCGGACTTAACCAAACACAATAGGATTGATATAAAGTAAATGGGAATTAACGTTTATGTAATTTACTTTAAATTATAATAACAACAATTATAATTGCGGAAAATAAAAGTAAATGACACAGCAAGATTTTGTTAACGAGGAAACCGCAAATGCAGAAAAACCCCAGGACCTTGTCCAGAATTGAATACTCTCAGGATTAAGCCGCTATACAAAATCTAAACCAACTTCATATAGTTGAGACCAAGCAACTAAACCTATAGTTCACCTAGTTCCGTCTGTATCCCTGCACCTCCAACTTGCAATAAGTCACGCACTTGGAACAATTCCTTTGGTTCGTATTCCAAACAGTAAAGGAACAACAAATCTGTTCGGTAACAACTCTTTTCAATTAATGTGATATGAGTTCGACAAAAGGCTCTTCCGTTTATCCCAATAAACTCCTTTGTCAGGTCCTTAGATCTGTCCAATAACAACTACCAAAGTAATTGTCAAGATTTTGTAATCAATACTTTTAAACACAAAGAATTGTATTGATGCCGATCTACTCAACTAATCAATCCAATCTATCAAAAAGATAAACCGATTATAGTTGGATCCTCTTTACCCGAAACAAGTATTATGCACACCAAAGATTATGAACCCAAATCAGAAATCTTTTTCGTCTTCAAATCTTCTTAGATCTTCAATAAACACCTGCACACAATCAACTTGAATCTCTTGTGATCAATCACACACAGAACGGAGTCTGTTAACAATGGATTATCACAAGACGTCTTTAGATCTACAAACAGTCTAAAGATCCCCGTCGAAACTTCGATCTAGTTTGAGTGAATCTTATATCAGAAGAGAAGATTCTCAAGCATAAACAAACTAGGTGCAATCAAAGTTCAACAACCGTTAGTCAATCAAATCAATCGAAAACTAATAATAAACCGCAATTATCTAGTTTCCCACCAACGGTACTAATAGAGCTTCTCAATCCCAAAGAAGT